>JANEYF010004559.1:0-51733 GCA_029963845.1 Rhamnusium bicolor
ATTTAGTCGACGCACAGTGCTGCGAGTATATGTAAATTTGGGACAAAAATCATAACTGTTGAGATGTATGTGGTATTTATATATTTTCAACTTTATATGAGACAGTTTATCATAAAATTTGTCTTAAAAATATATTAAACATTAAACCATTTGTCTTAACATAATACAGGGTGTTGTACGAATAGTTTAATTTAAATTAAAAATCCAGTGATAAATAAATATTTATTTATTTATTTATTTATTTATTTGCATACACTGCTCAACAGGTAAACCCATTTCTAGAGCAGGAAAATACACAAAACAAAAAATACAATACAGTATAAGTATATAGAAAAGATATTTAAAAAGAAAAAAAACATTGTATAAAAATAACAATAAAACATTGTATAAAAATAACAATAAAAATAATTTCAGACAGTTTAAGACGGAAAAAGAAAAAAGAGAAACAAAGACTTAGTTATTATAATATTTTTTAATAAAATTAAGGGTGCAATGAAAAATATCGAACTGTCCACAGTTGTTGTAATTGTTGCACATAGTAAATAGAGGTGAGAATCTAAGAATATTCGAGTGCGAAAATGAGAGGTAAAAAGTTTGTGTTCTCCGAAAATTCACACTAGGCACATGAAAATTTAATTTCCCTAAAAATTCTTGAGTCAATTTGATTGTATAAGATTTTTTATAGAAATACTTGAGAAAAATATTCGCGTCTATTTTCAAGAGATGTCATGGAAAACTTAGTCACCAACTCTTGTTGGGGAACACCGATAGACGGGTATGCTCCCTCAGACTTAAGCCATAATAGTTTTAAGAATCGTCTTTGCACTTTCTCCAAAGAGTCTACGTGATTTCTGTAGTGAGGGTTCCAAACAAGAGACGCATATTCAAGTTTAGACCTAACGAAAGCAAAGTATAAAGTTTTAAGTGTACTGATATTCGAGAAGTCTCTGCTAGTTCTAATTAGGAACCCAAGAGTCTTAAGAGATTGAGTCACTAAATTATTTATGTGAGGTATAAATGAAAGTTCGCCATCGAATATTACGCCAAGGTCAGCAAGAGTAGAAGGTCGTTGAAGGACTGCGTTGTCAATACTGTAATTAAACATAACAGCCTCGGATTTAGTTGTGTAGGTCATAACGTTACACTTAGACACATTCAGATTTAAGTTGTTTTCAACGCACCAATTAAATAAGTTTGAAAGGCTGTTTTGCAGAAAAACGCAGTCCTCCAAACAAGAAATTACTTTAAAAAATTTTCACAATATCGTTAATGAATATATTGAACAACAGGGGACCGAGAATTGACCCCTGTGGGACTCCGGATGTAGCAATATATTCGACAGACTGGAAACCATTATACGCAACATATTGCCTTCTATCCGAAAGATAAGCATGACAAAATAATAACAGAGACGGCGAAAAACCAAAAACAGACATTTTGTTTAGCAGTATGGAGTGATCCAGTTGGTCAAATGCTTTTTTGAGAGATATATTACGTCAAGTTGCCTGCGTTGATCAATGGCTTCAGAAATAGACTGGGTTATGCAACAGATTAGAGGTGGTAGAACGTCCTTTCATAAAACCATGTTGGTACACCGATATTTGGTTGCTAACGGTATAGTAAATGTTATCATGGAGTAAAATTTCAAGGGCCTTTGAAAAATTACATATGATAGATATTGGTCTAAAGTTGCTAATATCATGTTTATAACCCTTCTTAAAAACCGGACACACTTTTGAACATTTCCAGATTTCAGAGAGGCAACAGTTTGTAACACATAGATTAAATAAAAACGTAAGCGGGTGTGCAAAAATACTAGCACAGTCTTTATATGTTTAAAAGAACAAATAGTTGTGGTTTATAAAATTCATTTAAATGTATTTGTATGAGGAATATATATATATATATATATATATATATATATATATATATATATATATATATATATATATATATATATATATATATATATATATATATATATATAAAGCTTTTCTGAAATTTTAGCCTAGGCTTCACGTCTGTCACTGGAAATCCAAGTATTCAACAAGTCACCATTTTTAATTGACAACGCGATATCTAATAATAAAAATTGTGATTTGGCGCTCACCTGCGTTCAGTAAATTATATATCAGTGACAAGAGGAAACATCAAACTATCAAACCGTGTTAAATATGAAATAAGCATTTTTAAGCTTTTTGAGAAAATGCATCGTGAAGTTTAAAAACATTATAATTTGTCCCAGTATATAGGCAATTGTCGTAAACCACAGTTTTGATATGTTGTTTCCGCTTTCTACTGTTTTAAAAGTTGTATAAGGATTCATACCTTTACAATTACGTGCCATTTCAACAACAACAGCCTCTAAACCTGAACGCATACACCGTTTTAACTTATGCATACAACTACCGTATCGCAACAGGTCTTAACAGGCAGCATTAGGCACGTGAGTATTGGGGGCGGTAGTGATATACCTACATTGTAATTGGTCGTAATGTCTGCATTAACTGTCACTCTTCACTTGCGCCTACTTAGATTTCCTTTATCAAGCAAGTCGAAATTCGAATATTGTCTTATATTCACAGCACTGTGCGACGTTTCGACAAAATTTATTGTCTTCCTCAGGACTACAACATATAACATAAATTATGTATAGATTCCAATAAATAAAGATGTAAAACATTTAAATACACAGTATGACTCTTTTTTTATTTTATAGATAACAATAATTTAAAAATTGAAAAAATTGAAATTAAAAAGTTACATAAATACACAGAGTTATAAGTAACAAAATGAGGAATAAATATATTATTTAAAAGGTAAAAAAATTATTTTTGTTTAAATATAAAGTAATAAAAAGTAATAAAATATCAGATTAGGAAATCACGCTTATCTAATGAGGACTTTGGTTTTCAGTCAACATAATCATAATCGTCAAATAAATAAATAACGTCGCTTATAATAATAGGATTCTTGGGTCAAATAATGACCATTGGGCAATAAATTGATGGTTTTTTAACTAGTTTCAATGCAGATTGATATGAAAAGAGTGTAAAGGCAAAACAGAAATGAACCAATATATTAACATGAATTTTTTTAATACATATGAATACCTAATCTAATATTTTATTACTTTTTATTATGTTTTTAGCAGTTGTATCTAGATTTCAATAAAATTTAATAACAATTTCTTAAAAACACTGTAAAACAAAAAGCTGAAAATTTTTTTATGGAAATAGAAGATGATGTATTTTTGACTACACCTCAAGATATAAACTTGTTTCTTATGTGCTTACCTCAAAATTTTAGTTGGTTATTTCTTAGAGTCTGTGAACCATACAGCTAGAAAACCTTCGGTGGAACCATATGAAGTATCTAGAATTGTTTTATTATTAAATAAAATAGTTGAAAAGAGCAAATAACAAAAATTTGGAATGAAATAATTCTGTAAAAAGGAAAAACAAATTTTATTGGTGTTAAATAACAAGAGAATTTTGCTTATAACTTCTAATTTTTTTTCTAATTGTAGGTATGACTACGATTCCTTATTTTTTATCTGGCCGAATAATAATATTATTTATGTTCTTACTTGCACTACTCCTCTATCAATTTTATTCAGCAAGCTTAGTATCATATTTATTGATGCAGCCACCATCCAGAATTAAAACTGTGGGAGATATTTTAGAATCAAATATGAGAGTTGGCTGCGAGGATATCTTGTATAACAGAGATTATTTTCTGGTAAGTGTTGATACTGTTATTATAAAGAGTACTGTGGCGTATTTGCTCAAAATTTAAATTTCTTGTTTTTCTTTCTTGTCCTCGTGACTAAATTTTTTGGTCTAAGCGTTCTTTTCAAAATGTTGTCTTGAAGTTCTTGTTTCTGCCTTGATTTGGCCGGATAATTGTTGTCTGATACTCGATTTACTCATTGGGCTGAAGTTTCTGGGACTTGGAATTTATTCATGAAAATTTTGATCTAAAATTTCAGGTACCTAGTATTAATATTTATTCTCGTAGTTTAACGAACGATCACGTCAGGGTCACTAATTTGTGGGGTTTACCACTATATTCGAATTAAACCATGGGAAATTTTAAAGACTTTCATTTTGACCAATTAATATTATATACATAAAATAATATTTTGTTGCTGTAGATATCTTCCTCATATTATCTTCTATCCATACATCCATGAAAATAGTTCATAGTGGGTACTAAAATATTCAATAAGATAAATGAAATAACAATATTATTACTGCAAGTGAGCAAATACACTACAAGTGCCTCACCTTTTATTAGCAGGACTACAACAATCGTTAAAAGACCTCATTTTAAGAATAAAATTTCCTATTAAATCAATTTTTTTTTATATTCAGTCTGTTTTAAGTGGGCCACTTTACATATCTCATTTGACAGATAAAATACGAGAAACCTACAATCCACTTTGCCAACTCTTGGCTTTTATGTTTTTCTTCTATTACATCAAGTTGACATGTTTTTAGTATACTACAGATAAACTCTCAAAAGAGCTTTATTACAAGAAGATACTAGGGACGCAAAACAATTCAAATTTTTTGGGAGCCGAAAATGGATTGAATTTAGTTAAAAAGGGACCATATGCTTTTCATGTTGAAGTAGCTACAGCTTATCCCATAATTAGAAACACTTACAATGAAAAGGCAATATGTGAGTTAAGAGAAGTTCAGATGTATAGAACCCAACCAATGCATTCGAATTTTCAAAAAAATTCACCTTATAAGGATATGTTTGATACATGGTAATTATAAAGTAATTTTGTTTATGCACGGGAATAAAGACATTACCTTACTCCATATTTTCGAAGACTAAAGTAGCACATTTAATCCCCGGGGGATAAAATTATTAACAAACAAGTGTTAACAGAGAAACGATTTTTTTAATTTACTTTAAATTGAAGTTAACAGTTATTATGGTATATTACATAAGGAACAATGAAAGTGACACTTAACACATGAGTACGAAAATTACACGAGTGTGTAACAAGTCTCCTGCGAGTTATATAAAAAAATTTTCCAACGACTAAAAAAAAACCAGTTCTTATAATTATAAATAAATTAATAATATAATTGTTATCAATATAATATACTGACACTTGTCATGGCAGATACCTTTATAGCGCGACCAAATGCAACTTGCTAGATGCGTTCTACCTTTCACAGCTCTCTCTAGTTTCGGTATTTTCTTAACATACATGTGTATTAGGAAAATAACACACACGTACGAAATCGTTAACTTTCGTACCTACTGCATTAAGTGAATATGGGGGGTAGGGGGAACACAAAATGAAAAACGATTATAATCATTTTCAACTTTTTGCGAATCCATTGAGTGAATGGAAGAGACCGTGCAACCTGATGTACTGGTAGATTCTTGCATTGTACCGTTCATTGTTGTATTATTGTTTCGTCCATGTCCAGAAAATTTGCGGTAATATTTTCTTTGTTATTAATTCATCTTTCAACATTCCCCTTAGCTACAGTTGAAGACATCTATATTTGCTCCCACATCAGCTAACAAAAATGCAGAGTTACGTCTAAAACGGTGGCCTTGTACGAATATGCCTCTGGAAGATTTAAGAAAGAAGGTATTCGTTGTGGTAGATTTCCAAATGTGGTTTTCCCAATTGGTGTGGAAGTACAATTATTATTCTTATATTGTACAAATTAGCGTGATTGCTGTGTATTAATTTTTCGTAAAGACATATATTTCATGTACGATTCTACAAATCCAACTGCAATTATTTCTCAATTTTTAGCAATGAACATACTGTTGATTCTGGTTTTAGTGTTCTTTATGTTAAATAATATTGACGAACCTAAATCCTCTACATCAATGATGGGCAAAATCAACAATTCGTCCCCTCTGCATGCTCCCGCAATATTTAAGATAAGCACAACCTATATAACGGGTGATTATAAAGTAAGGGATATATTTCACCTTATTATATATTCTTAACAAATCAAATTAATAACAACAAGTAAATGGAATCTAGTTGCTTACATAATGGGATTTCTGATGTCAAACACTAGTTACCGCAAATGCTCGATATGACCTCCATTTTGTTGTTATAAAATTACCAACCATTCCTCCAAATTGTATACAGCACTATACAACATTTCTGGTTGAATTGCACGAATTTGCTCTCTAATACTGTCCTTTAATTCCTCCAGCGTTGTTGGCCGTGTTCTAAACACCAAATTTTTTAAATAACCCCACAGCCAGTAATCCGTTGGGTTAATATCAGGCGATCTTGGTGGCCATGAATTTGCAAAATGTCTGCTTATAACACGATCTTGAAAAACCGCAGTTAACAATTCTTTAACTGGTCGGTAAATGTGCGGAGGTGCTCCATCCTGCATAAAAATCATGTTTTCAATTCCTTCGTGCTCGTTTTGCAACTGTAGTATTGCATAATCCCTTAACATTTGCAGGTATCGTTCACCAGCAACAGTTACAGATTCGGCCTCCCCATTCTGTATTTCCTCGAAAAAGTATGGACCAATGATGAAATTAGCTATGAAACCGCACCAAACGGTGACTTTTTTGTCATGAAGGCCTTGCTGAACGATTTCATGTAGATTTTCTGTTGACCATATTCGACAGTTTTGAGTATTAATTCCACCATTAAGAGAGAAATGGACCTCATCTGTCCATAAAATACGGGATAACCATTCGGGTTCAATTTCCATCTGAGCCAATACGTGTAATGAAAAATCGCACCTGAGAGAAAAATCCGCGTCCTTTAATTCAAACAGCAGTTGCAGTTTATAGGGATACATTTTTAGGATTTTCTGTAAAATTTTCCAAACCGTGGTGTATGACATTTGTAATCGTTTTGATATCGCATTCACACTCCTGATTGCTAGCGGATTAGTATTGGCTACGTTTTGAATTTTCTGAAGAACTTATGCAACTTGGACATCACTAATCCTAGGTCTTCCTGACCTCGGAAGGTTTTTTGCAGACCCTGTGCTTTCAAATTTGCTAATCAAATTACGATACGTCTTCATTTTGCACGTCATTGCTCTCAAACCCATTTTCGTACGAAATCTTCATAATCCAGTAGTGTAATTTTTACTGCCTTCATAATAACATTGCACTAAACCAATTCTTGTTTGCAGATCCATATTGAAATTGTTACAATTTACGTTACGCGAGTTTTATTTTGAGAACAATTCTCTAAATTACGATTATTTCGTTTGACACTTGTATCAATAGTTGTCACGACAATTCTTTTGTTTTCCATAGATACACTAAAATCCAATTATTGAGGCAACTAGATTCTGTTTACTTTCTACTACTACCATAATTTCTTAAAACTATATAAGAATTTAAAATAGATCCTTTATTTTATGATAACCCCATATATATATATATATATATATATATATATATATATATATATATATATATATATATATATATATATATATATATATATATATATATATATATATATATATATATATTCCCTTTAATCAACGCTATAATATGAAATTGGCAAATAGGTACATAATAGCTAAATTTGATCATCAAAAGTTCACCATCAGTTCAGTTAAGAATTGATATACTTCTTCTATTGTAATTATTTTTGATTTTTGGGCTTGTAGTAGTCATTTTTCTTTTTAAGAAAAGCTGTTAATTTCAGTTTGTAATTTTTTCTTGGTTGAACCACTTACTGAAGTCTTCATGTTGTCTTTCATACATTTTTCTTGACTTAGCTGGTAGTTACTCGAGTGTGCCCTCTTCCGCAACTTCCTAAATTTTAGAAAGGATAAAATGTTCATCAAAATTTTCTAAATTATTCATATTTATTTAATCAACGTTTAAATCAAACACCAGGTATTATTTTTTTTATTCCATTCTATTAAATTTTTTTTCGTGTAATTTTTATAAATTATTTGTCAACTTATACTTAAAAAAATCTCCACAGTTTACAATAATCCCTTTTACAGTTTACAGCGTTTGGCTCAAAATGGAATTTTATCAAGGGAAACACTATTTTGGCATCCAGTGAAACCTGAATGTATTCATTCCGCAAAAACAACTACTTTTAATATTGGATTAGACGATTTTTATCCCGCTTTGATGGTTTTGGGCATTGGCATAGTTAGCAGCTTTATGATGTTCATCATTGAGATCTACGTTCATTTTAAAGCAAGACTATTTAAGAAGAAAATGGAAATAATTCCTATTTATCCGTTCGTAAAATAATTTCACTGTAATTCTGTTTAATTTAGCAACTACTATCCATTCACAATAGGTATTGATGTTATTTTCATATCTCAATCTTATATTCTATGAACTCTAATAGTTGTGTCATCACATAATTATGCAACTTACGTACCACTGTCATGACACACCGGTTGCCTGCACATCACACTGAATAATTAGAACGGTATGAGTCGGTACTCATTCTGCCTTTCACATACATATCTCACTGGAATGACTGAGATATCAGCACATAACGATATACACCGCTCCAATTATCATAATTCCCTATTGAAATCATAGTAATTGGTCAACTTAACAAAACAACGTCTTGATAAAGAAGCTTAATCTTCTTGGTCTTGGTTTGTTCAAATGTCAGCGCCAGCTTCGGTTTCTGAGATTTCAAAAATCGGTATTGGTTTTCTACTCAGATGAATAAGCAATTCGTTTGAGGTTTTCTATATGTTCTGCGGGTTTTCTGTCAACTTTGCAGCAGAGTTGAGAATCTGCGAGAGTTTACCTTTTCTACATGTAAAAACATTTTCTACATGTAGATAATGTATAAACGGTAATTAACGTCAGATATGTCAATTGTCAATTAACAGTCATTTTCGTCAAATTATAGGTTAGAAATTTGCAGCTCAAGGTAGATTATTTTATTAAATTATCAGTAAAATATTAATTCACGTTATTAATTATCATTCATGAATCATGTCCATGTACATATGTACATCATAGCTGACAGAAAAATCAAGTTAAAAGACCGCATCACGATTTCTGGAAAAGATAGGAAGTCAATTTCATAGCATAGCAAAGAAGATTAAATTAATTTTAATCTGTGGTGGTAAAATCGTTGCAGAATTTAGAGAAACGGGGTAAAAAATAACCAAATACAGGGTATTGAACGAGGGAACTCAGATTGAAGTGTGAGGCTAGTCGCAAGCTCTTAAAATTGCATAAATTTTATCCTTATGAAATGCAAGTCCATCATGAACTAGCTGAAGACGATTTTGACAAAAGGATCCAGTACTGTCACCAAATGATTGAAAGAATAAACAATAACCCGCCTCTGTTACAAAATATTTGTATCAGCGACGTATCAATATACTTTTTTAAATGGTTTTATCAATAGGTGCAATTGCCGATACTGGACTATTAAAAATCCACATGTTTCTGTTGAACGATGTAGTCAATAGCCATGCACAGAAAAAAAAGTTTGGATTGGTATAGTGAAAAATATTACTATTGGCGCTTTATCTATTGAAGTATATCTCAATGACAATATCTATTTGGACATATTAGAAACCAGCCCTCTTATAACCCATACATTAGAGATTCAATTTGATGAGGATGTCAATCTTTTCTTAGATGAAGACATGCTTCACTTCCAGTAATATGGTATTACTCTGCATTATGTTTTACTTGTCCGGGAGTAGATGGATAATACATTTCCCAGTAGTGAATTGGCAGAAGAAGACCCATAGAATGGTCAACAAGATCAATAACATAAATATGTACACTGGACTTTTTAAAATGTGAACTTGGTATAGAAATATTTTAATGAGAGATTTTTCTATGACACACGGTATGTTTTAATTCTCTACAACAGTAATCTCTTTATAAATGTAAAATACGATTTTAGAAAAACGTTAATGGCAATGACGACACTGAATATTCTAAATAATAATAATAACAGAACTTGTTTTAAATGAAAATACGTTTATATAGCAATTAGCAATTTAATTTTCTGTTAGATAATGTACTAGCATATAAATGCGCTATCTTGGATGGTTTGAGCTTACTTGCATACATATTTTATAATTAGAATGAGCCTACCAAATGTTATAAATCGAAAATACGCGTTTTTTTTTAGTATAAAAATTATTTTTAACTTTAACCTAGCATTTAAACATACACTTGGTTTCATTACCTACTTCTGTATTTATTAAGAAATGTACATTAGTTTTTTCTTTTATCAAATACTAAGTACTTGAAATATAATAATAAAAATAAAAAACTCCGGACATAATTGTTATTATTATCAGGTACAGATTATTTCAAATAATAAAAATAATTATAGTTTATTTCAAACTTATTTGCAACATAAAAATGTCGGCTTCTTTGATCTCTTTGCCGCTATCAAAGAAGCCGACGTGTTTTATGTTGCAAATAAGTTTTAAATAAACTATAATTATTTTTATTAGGAAAGATGTTTTTGTCGATGTAAGATTTTGAGGGATGCGGTTTGTGTTATCGGTACAAACCCATTTTAGCACAGAACAGTAATAAATAATAATTACCCTAGTGTCAAGACTGTCAAGCACATTACGAGCCTACACATTAATGCTGGTTCCCCTTACAATCAGGCGTGGTTACTTGTGCAGTAAGTTTGATTTGAGGGGTAGAGTATTAGGAACTCGTAAACGGATGGATTCGACTTAGTATACACCAGAATGAAAAAGACATTTGTATTCTCAACTGCTGTTTTATATGATATAATCTTCTTGTATACATTACCTTACATAATTATTGTAGATAACAATTAACAAAGTACATATAGATTAGAAAAATAATAAAATAACGTTTATATTAATATTGAACTAGATATTAAATAGAATATACATACAGAGTGATTCCTTTAACTTTCAACAAGCCATAACAACTGAACCATTACAGATGTGTAAGGGTGAGAAATAATTAATTAATATTATCCCAAAGAACAAATATATTAACACTCGTTACAACATATCTTTACAAGGTTCTCAATCTGAATATCCCCTTTGTGTTTAAAAAATGTCTATGCCTGCCTAATATTCTCGGTCACGGACTCAGCCGTCGAAAAGTATAAACAATAAACAGTCATAAATTATTGTATTAATATTATACTAGGAATAATTCCGACTGGCGTCTCTATACATCGGGCTTATAATATTTCTTACATTCGGCCATGCTGCCATGTGGATGTCCTCAACCACATAGACTAACAATACTCTTACATAATTTTTAAACTGAAACCCAAAATTAAATGAATTTCAATTACATATGAAACATATTATTAATGTGACAACCTCAGAATTTATAGCCATTATTTGAAATTTCTACAGAACTACAAACTATCCTTAATAGCTATGATGTTTTCAACATTTTCACAGTTCAATACTACCTTAAGTTATAGTCCACATCTGCACTCTACCCTAACTAAACCGTTACATTGGGCTACAACCCATACACGAAGGCTACAACCTTCCCCACCTAAAACATTGGGCTACAACCCATATGCAAAGGCTACAACCTTCTCTATCTAAAACATTATATTGGGCTACAACCCACATACGAAGGCTACTACCGTCTCCAATTAAAACATTGGGCTGCAACCCACATACGAAGGTTACTACCTTCTCCAATCAAAACATTAGGCTACAACCCACATACGAAGGCTGCTACCTTCTCCAATCAAAACATTGGGCTACAACCCACATACGAAGGCTACAGTATTTTTCAGCTTTCCCAAAACAGTGTTCATCAAACGCTGAAAAACAGCAGAAGAATTGGACAGCCCAAAAATCATTCTTAGGAATTCGTAGTGCCCGTCTGGGGTCACGAATGCAGTTTTGGAAATAGATTTTTCTTCTACCGGCACTTGATAAAACCCAGAAGCTATTTCTAAAGCCGTGAAATATTTGTTGCCTCCTAATCTATCAATTTGATCTTCGATTAATGGCAATGGGTATCTTTCCTTTATAGTGATAGCGTTTAATCGTCGATAATCGACACATATACGGTAATCTCCCGTTTTCTTTTGATTAATAACACAGGACTGGCATAAGGAGACTCAGAATTCCTAATAATATTGTTTCGTAACAAATCTTCAATAATGTCATTTAAAATAGACTTCTCTGCTACTGAAAGTCGATAGGGACTATATACAATGGGTTGTTCGGAAACACATCTAATAACCATTTTAGCAGAATTAGTTTTACCCAATGTCGCTAAAGAATTTGCAATCCTATCACTAAACTCATTTAGAAGCTCTTTACATTTTAACTTATTGCTTTCCGAAATGTTTCCTATAGTAATTTCTAAGTTACCATCCTGCATTACTTCAAAACATGTTAGTTCACTCTTAAACTTCATATCACCCATTTGTTTGATAATAACATTATTTCCAAATTTGTACAAAAGAATATGCGGTAAATCCAGAAAATCGCGTCCCACTATACAATCGTGTGCGATTTGATTATGATTAACAACAACAACATCTAAATCAGCATCAGCTTCAGCAATTCTTAATTTTACCTTGACAACTCCTACTCACAGTTAAATTACCACAGAAACTCTTCAACATCGGATTATTATCATTTGTAGTTACTTCAAGATTTAACATCTGGACAATCCGGTTTCTTAAAATTGTACAAGAACTACCGGTGTCTATCAGACACTTAATCTTTAAACTATTCACAGCAACTGTTTTTATATAAGGATTTATGACATTATTGCCTCCGACTTCATTAACAGTCTCTTTTCTAATAGGCTTTTCATTTTTGAATGTGCAATTCTTTTGTTTATGACCCAGTCTCTTACATTTAAAACATTCAATCTTAGGTTTTGGACAGGAGGTCGCTCATTACAAATGCTTTTCTGATAATTGCTATAATTACTACTTGACGGGATATTCTTCTGAGTACTAAGGTATGAGTATAATTCACTAGTAGTTGAAATGCTACTTGATCTTGCTGCCCGTTGTATATTTTCATTTTTTAAACCCGATATGACAGCATCAACTAAATACTCCTCGGGTATATCGATTTGTAAAGCCTTTAATTTATTTAATTTGTCAAAACAATACTCACATAAATCTTGTCCTGGTTTGGCTTCATACAAAGCTGCCTCCCGCAATAAGTACCCAAACGGCAACGGTTTTTTTAAATTGATTAATTAATTATTTTTTTATTACCTTCCAATCAGGATGCATGTGATCTTGCATATCATACCAACGCCTCGCCATGTTTCGAAACCTGCCAGCAACCAATTTGACAACAGTGGCACTATTCCATCCATAACTTTCTGCCAGTTCATCAACACGATTTACCCATTTTTCAACACATTGTTCACTTTGCGGATCAAACGGGGGTATAACACTTTCATCACATAACGAAGCACCAGCACCTTGCAATTTAGAAACGTACGTTTCTAATTTCTCCAAACGCTTCAACTTACACCGTACACTTTCCTCTTCCGAAGAGCTCGAACTTGACGATGGACTGCGTCGTCTTTTTCCATTATCACTACCCTTTTTCTTGGATCCGGACCTGTTCTTAGAGCGTCCCATTTTGTCACTATTTTATAAAACGTCTTTTCAACACTTAAACAAAATAAACTAAATATTATGTAGCGTGCGACAAATAACACACTTTAGTTAAATAGGAGGAGCTATCCCACCGCTGCTTTGTAAGGGCGAGAAATAATTAATTAATATTATCCCAAAGAACAAATATATTAACACTCGTTACAACATATCTTTACAAGGTTCTCAATCTGAATATCCCCTTTGTGTGTAAAAATTAAGGCTGGGAATTTTCCAGATTTTAGTATTCGAATATTCGTTCGAAAAAATATTCGAATATTCGAACTATTCGGATATTCGAATAATTCGATTATTCGAATACTCGAATAATCCGAATAATCCGGATCCTCGAATATTCATTATTAATAGGTATAGCACTGAATACTAGTGAATAGTGAATACTCTATTTGAGTATTTGGTTGGATAGACCACAATAATAATAGTCGTGACGTAATCCACTAAGCACGCAATTTTATTTGCTTTTCATACCTACAATAGGGTATGTCTCCTGTACATGTGCTTTAAAGGTCTGAATTATTTAGTTAGTATTTTATTTTAGGATTGAGGCGCTATTGTTCACATTTAACTATTGAAGCTTAAATAAAACGAAAACAGAGCTAGTTTATAATACTTCTGTCATAACTATTTTTCCTTTTCGAAAAAAAAAATAAAAGTGCTCTAAAATTAGAATGTTTTTAAAAAAGACGCAGATTGTGAAGGTAAAACAAATACATGAAAAGTCAATAGGTTAATATTTACAGGTTTTCTAAAATTTAAAATTTAATTTTAACCTCTGCCTTAGTACAGTAAGAATAAGGTCGAGGCGAGAAAGAGATGGAATAGTTTGACTGGGAGTAAAACGTGCCACTAATGTGGTCTATTTATATATTTGGATTTTAGAATAGGTACCTACCTATACCTACTATCTACCTACTTTGGTTGGATGCATACTGCATACCTATTCGTACATAATTTAATAATATATTTTAATATTCAAATTTACTCAAATATAATCAAATATTCGATACTCGAATATATTCGAGTATTCGAGTATTCGAATATTTCGAATATTCGAATAATTTCCCATTAGAATAATTCGTATTCGAATACTCGAATATTCGAATACTCGAATTATTCGTATTCGATTCCCAGCCTTAGTAAAAATGTCTGCCTGCCTAATATTCTCGGTCACGGAGAAAGTATAAACAATAAACAGTCATAAATTGTATTAATATTATACTAGGAATAATGCCGACCGGCGTCTCTATAGATCAGGCTTATAATATTTCTTACAGATGTAAATATGAAATTTCTCGTATCGGTACCTATTATATTATACAGGGTGGGGCAATAGTGCGTCCGACTTCGATATCTCGAGTTCTATGATAGCTACAAAATTATTAAATAATAAACTTGACTTCCTAGAACTATTAAGGCTCATCGAACATATTCCTTTCAAATCAACTTGACTCTACACTCCACCAAATATTTCATATAAAAGTGTCACGTACAAATTTACTAAAATATTCTCCCATTAATATAATGTGTTAAAGTTATAACCAAATTAATGAGTAAGTTTGCGAGTAAATAGTACATGACGTAAAAAACCAGGGGGACCCAGGACACCGCGCTGACTTACACATATATGATAAATGATATTACCTTTTAATTGACGATTTTTTAGGATCCAAAATAATAGGAGCAATAAATATTTCATTGAACAGACAACACTGCACACAGTAATTTCAAGAGTTTCAGTAAATTAGGCATCTGTTCTAGATGTTCGGGAGTTAACTTTTGATGCCTGTTGCTCAAAATACATACACAAATACAAGAAATTCTTTAAAAGATCGAATAGATATTAAATATGTGATGTATAAACTGGCGAAACCAAAAAAGTCCTTATAACTCGTGAAGGGATGTAAATATCGAACAAATAAATGAAAAAACACCCCCTCATTGCCGCCATTGACTTTGGCATCCTACTGTCCTGTGCCAGTCCATTTGGAAGAAAAACAAAAAAGTTTTGCAAAAAATTCTTTAAAAGATCGAACAGATTTTTTAATTGCTAGTTACTCCTCTGCTGTAAAGACATTTGATTGGTTCCTTGTTAAGGGCCACACAGCGGTATGTGTTTCTTAAGCACACTGCAGATTCAATCATATAGGAAGGTGCGTTAGTTACATAGAGTAGCACACGTCCTTTACTCTGCCCTCCTAAGCCAAAATGCCGTAATTCAAAATTTACCCATTTCTTTATTATACTGTTTTACAATAGTCCTATATCAAACTCATCGTATTTCCTAAGCGAAACAGATTTACATCACCTGTTAAGCATTGACAAGACCTAATAAATATAACGTACCTCAATATTCCTTGAGAAGCCTAAGAGAATTAGACGTAATTCACTTTTGAGATACGCCATTTTGGCTTAGGAGAAAAATAACTGTTCTCCAAGTCGGCGTTCCATATTTTTCTTAAAACGAAAAGTAACAAGCACTATTTTGGGGGTTAACTGCGGGAAGCGGATATTGCCGCAGGCGGTTACTGCAGCCGTTCTGATGACCCGTATAACGAAATCGAACGCCGCCACAGTGAAAGGGTAAAAATTATTGTGCTTCTGCGAAAACATCTATTTTTCAACATGTTGTACACTTATGTATGATACGATATGTACGATCGTCATCAGCTTAAAGTCATCACCTTCCGAGATGCTCTGTTTCTCACACGCCTCACTACAAATATGGTTAGAAAGAGAGCACTTCGGAAGGTGGTAACGATTGCACACCACATAAATTAAACAAACTCCGAAAGGTTACATTTATCAAAAAATGCGGACACATAACCATTCCCACCAATATTGCCAGTGTCGGGATTCGAACCAGCAGGACGATGGAGAGATTATTGTCACATTTGTCATCGCCAGCTCTAGCCAATTACTCCACCGAGTAGGTGCGGACCTGAAATATAGTATCGCGTACTTTGTTAATGAGAAAGCAGATATTTTTTTCTGTAAAATTAAACATATAAAATCGGTGTAATAATTAATTGTAATTTGTAATATTTTTATACTTTATCAATATTACTGTAATTTTCCGACTCTGTAATTGGGATGTGAGTCCTGTTGAGTTGTGTAAAAGAAATAAATAAAACAAATTACATAAGACATGATGACAGAGATGTATGCAGTTTTACAGTTCCTGTTATTAGAAGTATATAATTAAACAATATTCATCTTTTCTTCATTAGGAAACCTTAAATTTTCCATTTTTCTCATGTAGAATAAATATTAGGTATATTACCCAAATAATAAATTTATTTTTTTCTAGATATAAATACATAACATTAATAAATTTTAGCAGTAAAAAAAAGACAATTTGCACTTTGTTGATAAATTTTAAATTTTTAATCCTGGAGTGGATTAGAACCTTTGATGTGAAGATAACACTGACGTAGTTTTCCACGAAACACCAAAACGCTATATACTACACTCAAGGCGCGTTTCGCCAACCAAGTTGGCATCATCTGGAGATGATTAAAACTAAAACTATGCTAACAAACTACCCTATTATTATTTTTATTATTTGAGTATAAGTAGAGTAGTTTGTTAGCATCAGTTTAGTTTTAATCATCTCCAGATGATGCCAACTTGGTTGGCAAAACGCGTCTAGAGCAGTATATAGTGTTTTGGTGTTTCATGGAAAACTACTTCAGTGTTTTAAATGTTTAGTTTTAAAGTCATTACGGTAAGGTTTAATTAATATATTTTGAACTTTGTTTATTGTCATCATCAAATTTATTTTTTTTAATTTCTACATCACACGATATGATGCTATTTAATCCTCTGTATTTCTTTACATTTTTAAGTCAGATCTAAATAGACACCATTAATAGAATCAGAATTAATAGTTTTTCCAATTCTGTAATAATATACAGGATGTTACATTTAAAATAAGCTAAGTTCCCTCGTCTCTGGTTAAACTGGAGTTGACGTTAAAATTCAGTAAGTGTGCAGTCTAGGCCCCTATATGAACAAAACAGAATAGAATAGAAATAGTAGAATAGAATAGAATAGAATAGAATAGAATAGAATAGAATAGAATAGAATAGAATAGAATAGAATAGAATAGAATAGAATAGAATAGAATAGAATAGAATAGAATAGAATAGAATAGAATAGAATAGAATAGAATAGACAAGAATAGAATAGAATAGAATAGAATAGAATAGAACTTATTCTCAAATAAATTATTGTCGCTTACATTTATTTTTTTATGGTAGGGTCAATACAATAATAATGGGGATATACTTACATGAAAAATGCTCTTCGTGAAGCAGTAGAGAAATTGCGCAGAAACTAAACATAGAGGTATTTCAAAAACTTATGAGTTTCGACCTTCATATGCGCAAAGGCCTCCAGCCGTCGGCTCAGTTACATCACTTCCTAAAAACATTAGATTCCTTCCCTGACTATGTAACGATGCATATGATAGATAGCTGAGTCAGTGTTTTCAAAATATACTTATACCGCGGAATAAGCCTTTTGCGCATTTCACAGCTCACAAGGTTTTGAAACACCTCTAACTTACTTAGCTAAACTATCACAATATATTGTGTAATGTATGTATTGTTTGTAAATTTGTCAAACGTAAATTCAAGGTTCAAAGTTTAAAATTACAAATTAGTTTCAAAAAATTCCATCACAGTGTAAAATAGATGAAGTGACAATATGTTTTAGTTCACGTTTGAATATGTTTAGATTTGTAATTGTCTCAATATGCTGTGGTAAATGATTAAAGATACGAGTACCTATTGATATTCCAAATTTCGTATTTCTATTTGTCATGGTTTAGCTATTACGGTTTGTAGAATGATAAAGAAATCACTCTGTATGTGTATACAAAGGTACTTGAAGATTAGACTACTAGAAATGTAACGTTTCTAATAACTGAATCAATTGATAAAAATCTGAATATATAAAGAAATGTGGTTAGTTTTTTATTTTAGAAAACATGAAGTCCGTCTTAGTTTTTGTTGCTTGTTTGCTAGCCACTAGGTAAGATTTTGTTGCTTGTTTGCTAGCTACTAGGTAAGTATAAATTAAATAAAATATTTAAAAAATAATGAAGAAGTGCTAATAAACTAATTGTCGTTTTTTAATTTAGCTACGGAGACGATCCATATGTTATCAATAATAGATCTTTTCCGGACACATTTTTGTTTGGTACAGCCACTGCTTCTTACCAAGTAGAAGGTAATAAATAACTTTATAAGTTTATGTATGTAAATAGTTAGTATTTATTGTACTACAGTATATTTTCCGCAATATATATTTGTTATGTTACTTTATAATTCAAAAAGTATATGCACAAAGCTATCACTCAGGCACATATCTGATAATTCTGGTGTGATTGCTGAACGAATTTGATGAAAATAAATATTTATATCTAGAGTGTAAGCCTAAAATCCATAGTTTAAATAATCAGAATAGTATTATATTTAAAATATAAGGAAACAATAATATGATATCCTATTAGGTGCCTGGAACGAGGATGGAAAAGGTGAAAATATTTGGGATCATCTAACTCATACCCGTCCCGAATTGATAGCAGATAGAGGCAATGGTGATATTGCCTGTGACTCATACCATAAATATAAGGAAGATGTAGCACTTTTAGAAGGATTGGGAGTAAACCATTATCGATTTTCCATATCTTGGTCTAGAATTTTACCAAAAGGTGAGCAGTAGTTCTTACATAATGTCTTTCATGTCCTTGTTATTGTAATGTAAATGTAAAGATTCCAGTCCTGGAAGATTAGAGTAAAATCGAAATAAAATTTAATTTATTCGGATAAATTAATTTTTTGCATGAAATATTGATGAGGTTGTAAGAATTACATCACCGTGGATTGATGAGTTTATGTAGTAAAAAAACACTATTTTTAACTTAACGTAGATAAATATATTTATAAGAAAAAATAACACAATGGTTGAAATTAATAACGATGTTTACAATACTATGTCTATCGAGAGAGATTTTTAAAAATTTGTTTTCTGACCTAACCAAACCAAATATCCGCTTACAAATACAATTTGGGAAAACCAAAGTTATAGCTATTATGATTATTACAAAATTTCCAATATTTAAAATTCAAGGTATGATACAACAAATATTGTTACATGTTTCACGGCATGAAGAAAATCATGAAAGCCAAGTAATCTTTTCTATTGTTAAATGCTGGATAAAAATAATATTAATGTAAAAATAGTGTTATACAGAATCCACCTCATATATCAATTTTTCAATGTTTGTTTCAAAATGTGGTTATTATTAATTTTTATAATATTACAATAAAGTTAAAAGTCAATAATTATTCCATTAATCACAATTCCCCCTAAGAGGTATACATTTTTTTATTGAGAAATAGACATATAACTGGCTAGCTTTTAATTTGGTTATCTGTTTATAAGAAAAACTCAGACGTGGGAAACTTTTTATGGTGAAATGAAATACTCTACCCGTTTATACGTTTAGTGCCATCTACAATTTCGTTAAAAAAATCTATAGAATAAGAAACAGGTACATGTAAATTTTAAATAACTTATCACAGCCATACATATCCACTGGACATGTCGAGGACGTGAAATTTGGTTTATCAATATATTCTCAGAATAACTTAAAATTTGCTCAGGATATCCCTAGGATGTACATGTGAGACTGTTGTAATTGTGCCCATAGAACACACTTTCGTATGTCCTTGGGTGTCTTTAAAAACTGAATATTCGAAATATGACTAAATAGAACTGTTTATAAATAAACGGAGATAAAATTCATAAAAATACAATAAAATATAAAATGAAAATCCTCTATTATCCCTTAGCTTAGAGATTGTCCTGATGCTGCCGAAAAGCGGTTGATTGAATTTGTGCAATCTACCAACAATGGCTGAAGTTTCACCATCACTGCCATTAATTGTCCATCACAGTAGATACATAAGGTAAAAAAAAATATCCTTTAGCAAACTGTACGGAATAACTTATGGGCACTCATCCATAAGATTTTTATATTTGCGGCTCTATAGAATAGTATTATTCTGTCGGGCCATCCATAATTTAACCATTATGAACATCCATAGGATTTCTATATTTAGACATCCATGAAAAATAACCTCCTGTTAGGATAGCCATAATTGATCAGGTATCTATAGGTTTTCCATCATATGGACAACTACAGGATATTATTATACTGTCTGATTTATTTTGTCCGGTATATTTATAGGATATTCCAAAAGTTAACGGGATATCCTTAGGATATTCTTTGCTGTCTCAAACGATTATTCGTAGTAACTATTCATATTTGCAACAATATTTCAACGTAAGTCTTTCTCTCTTCATAAATTTATCTAATTATATTATTAAACAAACATGATTTGTACTTTGTTGTTTTTTTAGGTTTTGCCTATAAAGTTAATGATGTCGGAGTAGCATATTATAAAAATTTAATCAAAGAACTGAAAGATAAGGGCATAGAGCCGATGGTAACTATATTCCATTGGGATACTCCTCAGCCAATTCATGAAGCAGGAGGATTTGCAAGCGAATTTGTTGTAGACTATTTTGCTGACTATGCTAGACTTTGCTTTCAGTTATTTGGAGATGATGTTAAATATTGGTTGACTTTTAATGAACCCAAACAAATTTGCCACGAAGGTTATGGAGATGCACATAAAGCACCGGCAGTTGTATCACCAGGAATAGGAGAGTATCTTTGTACTCACAATGTTTTGAAGGCTCACGCAAAGGCTTATCATATCTACGATGAAGAATTTAGAGCAAAACAAAAAGGTATATTGAATAATTATTGTCGAAATTATTGTAATGTTTGGGTTTAGATCATATTTACCACGATATATTCTTTACCTATTTTTTTCCAGATCTCTTTTATAGTTATAGGATATTTTATATTTCAAATTTAATTTCTAAGAGCATTCCATTAAACTTTATTTGACAAATACTTTCATTCTATTTCATACCATGGATTAACTCTATTATTAAATAAAATATTTCGTCTCATTTCAATAAGGATCATTATTATTAAATAAGAGTTTAATGCTTCTAGTTGTACTTGAATTTTTTCAGCATCACCAGTGCTACTTGCAGAGTTACAAGATCATTGGCAAATAATTCCTTTTATCTTTTATACTACAGTTATGAGGTTATTAAGCAATCAGTGCAGTATTACACACCGTCTTCTGTCATTTAATATATGAAACATTTATGAACATTATTTTTCTAACTAATAACAACATAACTTTTAAGAGGATATCTATTTGGCCATCGACGGAATTATTTACAATTTATTAAAATTCTTTCAACTTGAAAATTTTTAAATATATGTGATAGTTGGTACAAGTTTCACCGTAACTTGGGCACTTATCAGACTCGTGTCAATTTTTGTCTTGCTTAGTTGAAAATTCAATCTGCCTCGACTTTGGTTATTATCTGCCGATTTCGACTGATTTTTATGCATTCTGTCGTTGTAACTGGAATGGCTCCTTCTTCTATCCCACGCACTGGTGATGAGTATATCCTTCAGTTGTAAGCTTTAATGGTGAAGTCAATTTTTATAGCATCTGCTATGGTGCCAACATCTTTCGGCAGGAGCTTTTCTCATAGAGCTTCCTTCCGATTTAATGCCACATATTAAGGAAACAAAATCTACAGAAGTGTATCGAACTCACGTATTGTTCCATCGTTTGATTGTCAGCCTGCTTATTTTTTTCTGGAATTAATGTGACATTAATACCTTTCAAAAAATGGAACAACTTTATCTCTATCAGTTTGAGCAGATTCAAATGTATTAAACATTTTCATACCTTTCTCGCCACTCAAGATTTACCTTGATGGGTTAACACATGTGAATTTTCGAATTATACTTAAAAACAATCCATTGTCTTGGATCGTTGCTCACCTCGCCGGTGACTGAACATCTTTACTTTTTGTTGCAGCATATGTTACGACTTTGATACGCTTGTAGGTGACCCTTAATACACGCGAGTCTACGCACTGTTGCATATTGCTGGAGATCTGATAAATTTTCATATCTTAAAGAGTTTACGTGCACCTGCGCAGTAACTAATTATATTTTTATATTGTATTTAACGTATTTAACTCGAAATCCAAAAAATTGTAAGGTAGGAGGAGAATTTTCCAAATCGCCGCCGATACAATACATGTGCTATATTGCAGCAAAATAGTATTACATATGTATTGTACAACCAAAAAAAGATATATATATATATATACCTATCTTTTTGGTTGTATATATATATATATATATATATATATATATATATATATATATATATATATATATATATATATATATATATATATATATATATATATATATATATATATATATATATATATATATATATAAATACACACACACACACACACAGTGTGTCCGTAAAGTATTGAATAATTTATAAATTCATTATTTCTTATACCAAAAAATATTTAGAAAACATGATCGGACACGTCGATTTTTAATTTTATTTGTGCACCTTATTCTTTATTTTTTTGGTTATGACGTCACCACTGTTTCCGTTATGATGTCATCGATATTTATTTAAATGGAACACCCTATATATTTCAACACTTTGGATTCTGCTTCAACAGTTGATTCCAAATATGTATCATACTAAAATTGATAAGTTGGAAGATACGGCCATTTAAAAAAATCAAGTAAAAAAGTAAAATAAACACGTTTTTTATTATTTTTTGAAGTAGGCTAGTTTTTGTTTGTTTCATCATTATCATCTTTGACAGTGAATCACTTAATAATACTTTTGATTTATTTTAACACGTAAAGCAGAGAATTTAAATTCTTACGATGATTGGGTATGATAGTATGCGAACTCGACAAAAATTATGTAATTTATTTAATACTAAATATCCAGAACGACCCATAACTCAATCGACAGTGAGTAAAATTGAAAAAAAATAGGGGAGACTGGTACGATGGAAGATTTACCCAAAACAGGTCGCCCAGGTGTTAACCAGGATACAAAATTAAATATTTTACTAGCTGTTGAAGAAAATTCACATAACAGCGTTCGCCAGGTTAGTCGCGATTATGATGTTACTAAAACGTCTGTACATACAGTATTAAAATTAGAAATATGGCATCCCTTTAAGATACAGCTTGTGCAAGAACTAAGTGATGATGATCCAGATCGGAGGATACAATTTTGTGAAACAATGATGAATATGTGCAATGGTGATCCTTTTCTGATAAAAAATATTATTTTCTCCGATGAATGCACTTTCAAAATAAATGGTGAAGTGAATCGTCATAATTGTAGATACTGGGCAAAGGAAAACTTCTCGATGAATGCGGGAACAGCACACACAGTATCCACAAAAGGCAAATGTGTGGGCGGGAATTGTAAGAAATAGAGTCATTGGATCCAATTTTTTCGATGGAACTGTAAACAGACCGGCATATCTCCAATTTTTAATGGGCTACCTCATCCCAACGTTGTTAAATTTATTCCCCAGTAGAGTTAATCCTGAAAATGTTGACAAAAGCCTGTGGTATCAACAGGATGGTGCGTCTGCTCATTATTCAGCAGACGTTCGAACGTATCTTGACCAAATATTTAGGAACAGGTGGATTGGTAGACGTGGACCCATCGAATGGCCACCAAGGTCACCGGACCTCAATCCATTAGATTATTTATTGTGGGGCCATCTAAAAAACTTAGTTTATAAAACCAAACCGGAAATTATTGTTGAATTAAAAGAGAGAATTAGAACAGAAATAAACAACGTTTCTCAGGAAACTTTATTCATCGTTTAGAATACTGTGAGCTAAAACATGGAGCACAGTTCGAATATTTACTATAAATAGTTTTTATTATTAACGGTTAGGTTAATTCTAGTGACTATTATTTGTTCATACAAAATATGAAAAATTAGTAAGTTCTTATATTCAAAATGGCCGTATCTTTCAAATTATCAATTTTAGACCCTAAGGTATGATACACTTTTGGAATCAACTGTTGATTCAGAATCCAAAATGGAGAACTATATAGTGTATTCTATTTAAATAAATATCGATGACGTCATAACGGAAACAGTAATGACATCATAACCAAAAAAGGATAAGGTACACAATTGAAATTAAAAATCTACGTAGCTGAGGATTTCTTTTTAATATCTTTGGTTTAAGAAGTAATGAATTTATTTTACACTTTACGGACACACTGTATATACTTTTTAGGACAAGTTTCCATCGTCATTGATACACCTTGGTATGAACCCAACACTGATTCTGCTGAGGACAAAGAAGCTGCTGAAAGAAAACGTCAGTTTGTGGTAAGTAAAAAAAGTAAAATGTAAAAAAGTAAGTTTAATGTCCATGGATGTTTGATTTTAGTTTGGCTGGTACGCAAATCCTATTTTTAATGGGGATTATCCGGAAATAATGAAAGTTCGTGTCGCCATGAGAAGTAAATTGGAAGGATATAGTACTTCTCGTCTTCCTGAATTCACAAAAAGATGAAATAAATTATATTAAAGGCACCTATGATTACTTAGGCCTCAATAGTTATTCATCATATTTAGTCGCAGATGTTCCAGAACCCGAAATTGGTAACCCTAGTTGGGAGGATGATACAGCGGCACCAGAATTTCAGGATCCTTCATGGCAGGGCGCTGCATCAGATTGGGTGAAGGTAAATGTATTTTAAAACGAAGTTTTAAAATGATGTTTTTAAATTTTGTAACTTAAAATAATTTATTGTAATTAAATTTTCAATTAGTAGTAAGGATAAAGGTTTAATTGTGAAATTCGGACCACATCTTGGAAATCATCACCTCTACGACAATGGTCTAATTACTCAACTTAGACAAAAATTTGTCCGGGCTGTGAAGAAGGCATATAATCAGAATACTTATTTTAACTTCTTAGGTTACACCATGGGGAATGAGAAAATTGCTAAGGTGGATTAAGGCTACATACAACGATCCAGCAATTATTATAACAGAAAATGGTTACTCAGATAATGGCACTTACGGTGATGATTCGATAAGGCAAA
Source organism: Rhamnusium bicolor (assembly GCA_029963845.1). NCBI lineage: Eukaryota > Metazoa > Arthropoda > Insecta > Coleoptera > Cerambycidae > Rhamnusium > Rhamnusium bicolor. The sequence goes on from JANEYF010004559.1 coordinate 25,702, forward strand.
ATTATTATCAGGTATTATATAGTAATAGATGAAAGCTGTTATAAAAACAGAACTAATTGAAAAAATATTAAATTTATAATAAGAATATATTTTCAGACTTTTCTTAGCAATATAAGAGATGCCATGGAGTTTGATAAAGTAAATGTGTTTGGTTACACTGTATGGAGTTTACTGGACAATATGGAGTGGATGATGGGATACACGTAAGTAATAATTTTATTCACAAATACTTATTAAATTTAAGTATTTTTGGAGATTTGGCAAATACATATTATATATATTTCAGTTGTTTAATATTTGTTATTTAGCACAGGAAAATTTGTAAATATTTTTTGTGTGGTAGGGTGTGTTATAGATTGCCTCTGGCCTTTTTTATTTAAATAAGAATCTGTTGTCGAGTTAATTTTCTAATAAGTGGTAGTATGATAAAGATATGTTTGAAAGTCATTGGGTTTGAACATTTGGGTACTCTTACTTTTATTTTCGACAGTTACTTGCATTGTTGTCGATTTCAAAAAAATGTGTCGTACTTAGTACTCATCTTGTCTCTGTGTGAAAAATATATGTAATAATGTAAGAAACATCAAAATAGTGAATGATAAATGCGCGTGCATTTCGTCCATGAAAACCATAAGGTTCTAAGCGACATTTTGCTCAAAACTGAGATTCTTGTTACAACTTACTGTAAATTCGAAGCGTGAATATCGATACGATACTGAAATCTGCTAGATTATTGTCTCGTTGTCTGCTCCTCTTAGTATTTTTGGCAAGCGCATGCTTCGTATTCTGCTAGGCGGCCATTCGTAGTTTATCCTAATTTTTATCATATAACCATAAAATACGGTTTGTACTGGTGGTTCATTAATTTTCCTATAATTCCTACAATTCTGGATAAATTTGAACCATTCATGTAGAATGGTTAAAATGCCTAACATGATGCATGCAAATACGGGATTACTTCGTTCCATATGTTCCACATAAAAATGGAACAATGACTTTTCTAGAGATTCTAATTATAAATCAATTTTTCTGTAAAAATAGTAAATTGTTACATAGAACTATATAATTGTCATGCGATAATTTTTGTCTGTGAACGCACAATATTCTCCAATTTATTAGATGCAAAAATGATAGACGATTTTGTTTGTGATGAATAACAGGTCTAAAACTTATTGCAATTAAAAGAGTGATTGTCTGATAGAAAAAATGAGAGGGGTGATAAAAACATTGCCAGCAAGTTGGGTATTACAGTACGTATTAATTTGTAGTGTGTGAAACTAGTTGTTGCGAACAATGTTTTGCGCAAGCATAAATTATTGGGGAATGGCTTAACTATTTCTGTTCACTAAATATAAACACCATAAACAGAGTATTTAGATTAGATTAGATTATAAGGGAGGAGCTGGCTGGTTGGCCTTGACCACCGCGACCCCTGTGGGTCTATTGTGGAGCTCCTATTGATTTCCTTAGAGCTCCTTATCCAGCTTTGTCCTTTGTATCAGGCTCCATAGCCTTGATAAGAGGCTCTTAGTGTAGCTGTCTGCTTTTGGTTTTTTGTTCCCCAAGTAGTTGGAACCTAAGTCTAGCGAGGCCTTCACAGTGGCACAGCACATGAACTGAGGATTCCTCTTCCTCTTGGCAGAATCTGCATGTTGCATCCTGTACCAGACCCATCAGACTCATATGTCTATTGAGTCGACAGTGTCCTGTTAAAAGACCCACTATTATCCTAATGGCCTTTTATTTTGGCATAGTAGATCTTTCGTAAATTTAGCCGATCTTTCTTTAATGAACTCTTTGGCCTGTCTCTGTTGCGGGAAGCCTCTCCACCATTCCAGAGACTTATTTTGCATCTATTCCTCAATGGATGTTCTTATGCCTGGCTTGGCCATGCCACAGAAGGGTTCAGGTCCTACTAAGGCTGTGAATGAGCCTTCTCTGGCCAGTTCATCCATCTTTTCGTTACCCATATGTCCCTCGTGTCCTGGCACCCACACCATGGTCAGTTTATTTTGACTTCCTAGGTCTTTTAGGGCATTCACACAGTCCCACACAAGCTTTGAGTCAACCGATTGCTTTTAGTGCCGCTTGGCTATCGGAGAAAATGGCTATCGACTGATTGACAGTCCCTTACCTTATTATTTCCTTTGTACACCACTGTATCGCGGCTACTTCAGCCTGAAATACTGTGGCGTATTTTCCTAGACTTAACGAGATTTCCGTTTTTGGCCTTATCCCGTAAATCCCAGCTCCCACTCCTTGTTCTGTCTTGGAGCCGTCCGTATACCAGATTTTTTGCGCTGTTATTGGGGGACCGTTTTTCCGGTCTTCCCTGTCTGGTATTATAATTTGAAAGTTTTTATTAAAGTTATACTTCGGGACTAAGCTATCCGTAGGCATTCCTAGTATAAGATGCGCCCTTAACTCTAAGTGTAACCTCTGGTGCTCTGCTCCGCGTTGCTGCCTTATGAGCGTTGATCCTTGCATTATCCTGTGTACCACTGAACGAGCTTCTCCTTGGATAAATATATATAGTGGTGACAGGTCTAGCAGGACCTCTAATGCGGCTGTAGGAGCGGTTCTTATGGCCCCTGTGGCGCACAGGCACGCAAGCCTTTGTACGCCACTTAACAGCCTTATAGCTCCCAACTTCAGTGTCTTAGTCCATCATACTACTGATCCGTAGGTTATCATGAGTCTCACTACCCTGGTTAAACAGAGTATAGTAGATATTCACATCTCTGTATGATATAGATTCTTGGATGTCTCAGGCAAAAATATAACTCACAAAATGAGTATGGTTGGGTTACGAGTAATTTTATGTATTAAAATCGATATGTGTGCATCTTTAATACATTTGCTGTAGTTTTAACTAGAGCCTATAAATTGTAAACGTCAAAAATATTACAATTACTAATTTTGTTTAACGAAGTTGTTTATTTTTAAATAAGATTTAACATCAGTTTCTAACTTAAATGTCTACACATATTTTTTTAGGGAAAAATTTGGCCTCCATCATGTGGATTTCAACAGTCCTAACAGAACAAGAACGGAAAAACCTGCTGCTCAATATTATAGGAAAGTTGTAAAAACCCGTTGTTTGGTAGATACATGTGTAGATGCGTAGGGTTAATCTTATGTTTGAATAAGAAATTTTTGTTTGTTAGAAATTTTGTTTCAAATTATATCATACTTATGGAATTTATATTAAGTAGGTACGCCTATTATAACCAGTATTGTTATTAATCACAGTGCAAAAAATTGCACTAAAATCCATTAAATAACAGATCACTCAAAATATTTCCATGTTTAGCTAGACATTTATTTTTTTTAATAAAAGGAACAGCATGTAAGTATAAGCATCTTTGTACAGAAGTAAAATGTAGATACCTACCGATTTATTACTCACCCTAAAAAAAAAAACAAGGAACAACTGGTGAATTGCGGAAAAAATACACAACAAGAGTGTGAGGTAGAATTAGAGTTATAATAAGGCACCAAGTGCTTCCTCTTGTCGATTTGAAACAATTCACAAGAATTCATAAACAAATATATTTCATTTCTGACAATATTCATCGCAAGTAAATAATTTTTAAAACAATTACATCTTTTGAAACTGATTTCAGGCGTACGTCTATGAATGTCGCATTCCATTGTTTCGCGCTTAAAACGAATAGATTCTAGGCAACGGTTTTAATACTAGTTAATTACGAAATAGTCCTACCAAACAGGTTATAGCATTCAACACTTAAAAAAATATATTATAAAATTATTAAAAAATTAAAAATTATTGATTGTTCAGTGGCGGCTGGTAAATTTAGGTTATAACATATCTCAATATTGAAGCATGGAACCCAAGTAAAATCTTAAGGCACGACTATCGGTACTGAATGAAGAAGTTTTTGAAGAAAAAATAAAAAAAAAAATTGAGAAAAAAAGTTAAATGCGCTGCCACCCCAGATTACTAGACCATTCGTAAAATATTTGCAAACTATTTTTTTTCGTAATCAGAAGGAAAATTTATGACCCAGTTTTTTTTTGGTTTTCGAACATTTTGATTTTTTTTAAAGTTATGACATTTTGAAATTTAAATTCTTTGTTGTGTAAATATCAAAGTGTCATAACTTTACAAAAAATCAAAATTTTCGAAAAACCAAAAAAAGGGGTGATAAATTTTCCTTCTAATTACGAAAAAAAAATAGTTTGCCAATATTTTACGAATGGTCTAGAAGTTATCTGGGATGGCAGCACATTTGTGTAACTTTTTTTCTCAAATTTGTTTTTAATTTTTTTTCTGCAAAACTTCTTTATTCAAAAGTGATAGTCGTACCTTAAAATACTGATTGGGTTCCATGCTCCAATACTGAGATATGGTCAGAGCTGTCACAATTACCCATTAAAAGTAATTGAAGTACCAATTACCAATTATCAATCAAAGTAGTAAATATTTCCATTACTAATTACTCCTCATTTTACACAGTACTTCAAGTATCAATTACTCGTCGAAAATAATATTTTTTTTCAAGTAAAGGAATTCAATTACATTACCTTATACTTCAATTACTCTATTTAATTGAATTACTTTGAATGTAATTGAATTACCAAAAATAATTGAAATAGCGACTGAAAATAAAAGAAATTCAAATACCTACCAAAAAAAGAAGCACAATGTACATGTATTTTTAAATAATTATTAGGTCATTCAAACACGTATGTAGGTAATATTCTACCAAGCTATTTTACATATATAGGTACTAAATTTTCAAGTCTAAAAGAAATTATTGTGTTGACAAGAAATGGTCTACACACAGACGTACATACAGACAGACATTTTTTATTCGATATTTGAGTTCAACGTGAAACGCATTTCTGTGCAAAAGTTTTGTTTCTACAATCATTATTAACAAATTTTGTCAGTGTAACTAATATTAATAGGTATTTGATTAAATCAAATAGGTAAAATAATAGATATTGCCAATATCGGAAATATATGTATAACATATATTAATATTTAAAAAAATAATAAAAACAAATTTATTATTTAATATTTACTTACCTTGCCAGGCAACTTTTTAAGAATTAAAAACACAAGGACACAAATAATTAAAAACATGGTTTTCTTGCAATCACAGCTACTGTATACTGTGTCGTGCACTGGATAATTGAAAGAAAACGAAAATACTGTCAAACGACAAGCTCAGACAAGTTATTAAAGCCGAGCGCGTTGCGATTTTTCTCGGAATATTTTCGATACAATTTCAATTATTTTAAAGTAATTAAAGTATCTGAAAGGAATTGAATTACCCAAAAGGAATTGAATTATTTGTTCAGTACTTCAATTACCAAAAACAATAAAACAATTACCAACTACAATTACTTTTACAAAAGTAATTCAAATACCAATTATTTTAAGGCGTCCAAAAAAGTAATTGAAGTAAAGTAATTTAATTACTTAAAAGTAATTAAATTACTATTTCAATTCTTTTAATTGAAGTACCTGACAGCTCTGGATATGGTATAACCTAAATCCACCAGCCGCCACTGTGAATACTCTTTTTTAAGAAATGTCATTATATTTATTCTTTTGATACGTTCCTTGACTGTACTTACACTTACGTATTTACCTAAAGATTTGCATTAGAATTTTAGACTGGTTTTATTAATGATTAAGTAATAATCAATTAAGACAGTAATTAAAACTAAGGCTAGTTAAAAATAAACTAAGTAATGGTTAAGGTCACGAGCTAATAAATCAAAAATTTACAATTCAAATATTCGTTTAATTTTCATATTCAAGAGATGATAGCATCTGTTATATAAAATTTTAACTCACGTTTAGTTAGACACCTCGGTGTCAGTCTCGTCGAAATAATAAAAAGTAGGTGATTTTTACTCCCTCACCCCTCAAAGTGAGCAAGTTATGTATTCGTGAAAAAAATTTTGAAAAGCTTTGCATTTCTGGACGAATCTCGACGAATTATGACGATACACAAAATTTCAGACAGAACAAATTTTCTGTCTGTGTGTCTGTGTTCGCGATAGCAGCTACAGTTTTTGAGTGACTTTTTTGAACATCAAAATGTCTTTTTTTTTGAAACGTCAAAAAATGTAACACGTCAAAAAATGTAACTCGTCAAAACTTACTTTTATTATAAACTCTACCACACGTTGAGTTTTACTAAGGTGAGGAAGTTCTGATCCTCAAGTAATTGGCAACGTTTTTTTTTTATTTACTGAAAACTTTACAATTTTTGTTCATCCGCAAACCCACTGTTCTTCCGTCCGTCCATTCTCTGTTTGTCTGTGCACCATCCATCTGTGTGTATCCACGAAATCTCAAAAAGTATTTAAGAAAACTTATAAAATTTCGTATGTAGACTATAATGTTGACAAAATATAAATAAAATAGATATCGGAAAAATATTGACTTTCGCCTATAGAATTACAATACTTAATACTAAAGCAATCACAATATTGCCAATCAAGTGATCAGGAGATTCCTTAAAACTGACAATTAACAAATTTATGCTAGTCATCTCCAGAAGAATCAGACTGGAGAGGAACACCGGAAAATTTCGTGGTGGGCAGCAGCCGGGCTGCATACCCAAGTAGCACATTTAGTAATCTCTATGTAGTAAATGCCATCAGTGAAACTTTCCGTAACTAACGAATGTTGCTAATGGGAACGATCCTGCACCAAAATGGGGAATAGTTATTACGTAGCAATTACTATTCCGGAACCTTCGCTGTTTCGTGTTAACATCTAGGTTATTATGTAAACAGAACGTAACCAATTAGTTGGCATGACAAACTCTTGAAACAGCTCTTTAATGGTATGAGAGCAAACTATACAGTGCGTCCATAAAGTAACGCATAAATTCATTATTAGGTAAATAAACAATATTATTGAAAATTTCCGAAACACGTCGATTTTTGATTTTAATTTACTGTTTTTTCAAATAATAAAATTAATATACAGGGTGACCTACCTTCGAATAATGACGTCATCACCAGTTTTTTTAAATGGAACACCCCACTTTTTTTCCCAAATTCCGGACGTCCCTTGCTGAGCTGATTCCCAAAATGTATCACAAGTTGCTTCAAATTGCTACAGGGTGGACAACAATACAAAAGGTGTTTATAAAAATTTAATTAGAAAGTTATACGTTACTGTATTTTTACAAAAGACAATTTACAATAAATGTTCAAATTGTTCTCCATTGACCGCTAGACAATGACCTAACCGGGCAATACATTCGTCTCTGACATTTTGTAGCACAGCTGGTGTTATGTTCAACATTTCTTGCCTGATTCGGTCTTTTAGCTGACGGATATTGCCAGGTCTTTGTTGGTATAGACTTTAGATTTTAAATAACCCCATAAAAGAAGTCTAGTGGACTAAGATCAGGCGATCTGGCGGGCCATTCCACTGTTCCCCTTCTTCCTATCCACTGATCTGGAAAGATTCTATGTAAAAACTCGCGCAGAGCTGTAGCGAATATGGCGGTGCGCCATCCTGTTGGAACAAGATTCTGCTGTCTAAAGTATTGGCTATTTGATTATCAGGAAAAGCCGGGTCAAATCAAGAATTAATGTATTTTGTAAGAAATTCAGATACAATGCTCCTGTAAAATTTTCACCAAAAAAATATGGACCAACAATTGTATTTCTCACAATACCAGCCTACACATTGACCTTTTGTGGTAGTTGCGTATGGTATTCTTGCATCCAGTGTGGATTTTCCTGAGACCAATAACGGGTGTTTTGCCGATTAACATGCCCGTTCAAGTAAAACGTTGCCTCGTCGGAAAATAAAAAGTTAGCAATGAAATTGTTATTTCGATTATTTTGGTCCATTATATACTCGTAGAATTCCTTTCTTCGGTCAAAGTCGTCTTCAGCTAATTCATGGATGAGACGTACTTTATAAGGATGGTATTTTACCTTTTTAAAAATGTTCTACACGGAAGACTTTCCAATTATTAAATCCCTAGATACTCCCCGCACTGTACAATGTGAATTTTCTACTGCCGACAAAATTACGTCTTGTTGAATATTTTCATTAACTTTAGGTCTACCTTGCTTTGGTGCATCCCTCACATGTCCTAATTCTCTGTATTTTTGCTCTATTCTGCTTACCGCAGATTGTGAAATAGGTTCACGATCTGGGTGCATTTCATGGAATAATCTACATACCTCTTGTTGAGTCCGCATCCTATCGTAAACACCAATTTTGAGATTGTTCAACTGGTGAGTACTTGGTTATTGTTTTATTTATTTTTGGTTTTAATGAACAGAACAGTTAGAATTAAAAATAGTATTATTAAGCCAGTCGTACTGAACATAATGTGCATATCTTCTTTTTATAATCCAAGTTTCAGCGTTTTGGCAAATAGCCGGGTAAATAAATGTTGAAAAAGGTATATGTTATACTTATCTGTGATAAGTTTTGTAAAAAGTTAGAAAATAATAATTAGCAACAAATTTTTAGCGTTATTATTTCATTTCATTCTATATTTTAAACTTTTATCAAGAAGAGGATACCTAATTTGTTTCAAAATTAATTTTTCAAGAATATTGGTATATTCACCTAATTTGCTTTAATCGATGTCAATTGTTTTTCTGTTCTTATGTTCAGACTCCCTGAGAAACAACTATAACTTTCGTTTCCCGATTTTTTTCCCGACTTAAAAATAAGGACAAGAAATTGAGTCAGGCACTTAAAACCACAGATAATAAAAAATAAAGATAAACTTTTTTTAGAGCAATTGTCTGATCTAAATGGCTTGTACTATTCTTGCACTATAACTTTACAATGTTAAATCTAAATATCAACAAACTATTAATTTAAATGTAAAATTTCTTAATTATTTATTATTACGATATATTATCGTGAGACTTGACATTGTTACTTGAAAAGTTTATTTCCTGTATTGCTTCTCATAGTCGAGTAACCACAAGGATTTCAACGATTTGTATGGTAGGAATAACAAAGTAAAAGACAGTGCGATTGTCTGCTGATTGTCGTTAAATAGCCTCGCTGTACTAGTACCAGGAAGAGACTCGGAAGGAAGTTAACATTGACAATCTGGGTTACCTGGCACAGACAACAAAAAGAAAGGATAAAGTACTATTTAAAGAAATATTTACACATTAACATTAATTGTAAACAACAATGATAAGGCGGTCTTTATTTAATCAACCTTCAATTGTCAATGACGAAAATACATAAACATATTTTCATTTAAAACTTTTGCGAGCAGTAGGTACACTCCATTCTATTTGCATTAAAAAATGAGACATGGTAATATTTTAGAATTGCCGATTTAAAAACACAATAACAAATATCTAGTTCCGTAAACTAATAAGAATCCGGAAGTTAAATGAAGAAGGCGACATTCCGGATATATAAACATAATGTTTTTACTGTTTGGGTCAATATGATTATGTACAACTGCAAAAATATGCAGTATCTTCAAAAATATGAAAGTATGTAGCTAACCACGGTTGCCTCCGTGGCAATATTGTCTGTTGCCATGTAAATATGGGGTCTCTTAATTGCAACTACAAATGAGCGACTAGCTTCCTACAACAGGAGCTACATAGGTACTTGTTAAACATTCAGTCACAAATGTTGAAAATAAGCGTAAATATTTTTCTCAAGTGTTTCTTTTTATAATTAATCAAATTTAACGAATTGTCATGAATTTATTATCCAAGTTAATCTTTATTGCCCCCAGAGTAACTTCTATGGAAAATAAAACGTTTTATCTTCCGACTCAACGCCTAGAACAAATGAAATATTCCCCTCTTTACTCACTGTAATAATTGTAATAAATCGGTGAAACACAAACATTTTTGTAATTGAGAATACATCATTTGTAATTTAGAACTTGTCAAGACAAAGTATTTATAAAAGTATTTATATTTAAATGAATACATTAATTACTTATTAATAAATTACTAACAAAAACACTGTATTTTTAAGTATTTTAAAATATGTCCGCTACCAAAGCTACCCAATCGTCCCCTCTATTGGTACATGTTACTATCCTTTGGCGATCCTGATCAGTATATTTCCCATATCGTTGTCTTGTAACAGGTCCATTGTCAGTAACAACAACTCTGCATAAGAGGCAAATTGCATCTGGTATATTTATCACAGGTTCAGCACATTTGGTGTGGAGTAGGTGATGACATGGTATTAATTTTCTAACGGGATATCTTGCTATTGAAACTCGGCAAATTGCACAATTATCTGTTAAGTTCATAATTATTCTGATTTACAATTTTTAAAAAGAGACAATGCTCAAGTCAGTTGACTTAAATAAGTTTATTTATGTTACTATGTATGTAGTTAAAGCATTTTCATGGATATGTTGATGTACAAGTTGTGGTGCAGTTTATGTAAAATATGGACATCTTAACGCTATCTGAAATTCACATAATGTTTTCTCAATTACTAATAACACTTTCTCAAATACAATTCACTACAACTGAAAATTTTTGAAATTAAATTGATTAATCTGCAATACAATTGATACTTCCTGAAATTAAATTGATTAATCTGAAATGCAATTGATGATTTCTGAAATACAGTTAACTAATCTGAATTACAGTTGATGCTCTTTGAGATTAAATTGATATTTTCTGAAATACAACTGGAAAAGGTGTAGACATACTAATGGTTTTTTTGATGTAATTGATTATTTTTGAATACATATAATATACACGATTGGACGCCGCCCATTGCCTAGAATTCATTCAAGGTTAAAGCTACTACTGCCGGGATCACTGTTAATAAGATAGCCGACAGCGGCTACAGTTCCAGTGTTCACAACTGCAGGAAATTTTCCCTTTTCAGGAAATTTTTAATGTAAAAAGGGAAAAACGGAATTTTTATCGGAAACATGCGATTTTAGGGAGTTTTCGCAACAACATAAATTCCATGGCAATACCTTGCAATTCTTATCAGCAAATATAATTTTTATCCGTCTACCCATCAATCTACCCGTTATAAATTTGCTTCCACATTACTGTGAAACGTTACTCTAATCTACAGATCTACTCGGATGGCTGACATAAAAAACAAAAAAACGAAACAGGTTGGGAGAGAAGTTTTTAAATGCTGTTTGTGTTTTTAGAAGTGCTTTGCAAGGTGCAGAAATTGACGTCACTAAGTACGATATTAATGAGCAATATATTAAGTTACATGAAAGTGATATATATTCTTTTAAAAAAGAATTTTGAAATATTGTTGTTTCTGTTTTTTTTAATTATAGTTTATATGACAGTTTATACAAAGAACCATTTTGTTTTCTTTTTAATACTATATTTGAAAAAAAAAATATATAAATATTATTAAAGGGAATTTTAGTGCTAAAAATGTAATTTTCGGTGCCTGTTTAGGGAATTATGAATTAAAAAGGTTGATAACACTGCGTAGTTCATGGAAACTAGCTCTAGCAGGAAGACAACAGAGACCATGCGACTAAGGATCACAACAACACAACGAGTGAATTACAAAAAAATATTTAAAAAATCCTACTCAGACCTCTATTTAAATTTTAACATGTTCTTTTTTTTATCTCTTCATTTTGTGTAATAAACATTGCAAATTAGTTGGATGATATTTGCATGACGGTTATATTTTACAAAAGTAATTATTTATTACGTCTCACTTATCTTTATACCGAGTAATAAAAACTTTTTTTACACTCCTTTTTAAATCGCTTATTAAATAATGCCAAGGTTTAATTTTTCTGCGTAAGTGATTATTCATCACAGTAGATACTTTTATGGATGTATCAAAATATTAGATGAATACTCAGTTGTTTTTATGTCTCAAGGCAAGTATTTTATTACGATGTTTAATACTTATTTTATTATAAACTTTGTTTATCTTTTTTCACCAAGAAAATTCATAAACTAAACTATATAATATAAAAAGTCTTAGAAGATTTTATACTGGTATTTTGGCAATTATTGACCAAATTTTTAAACCAGTCTATTTTAAAGTGTTACATTTTTAAAATATGTCTTCATCTGAAAGTTGTTTTCCTTAAATCTTAAAAATGTAATATAGTCCAGGAGGCAGTGACGATTTTCGGTACTTATTTTCCCAGTCAGCAAACATGGATAGAATTGTTCGGTTAGTAATTCTAAGCAAAATTCATATCTGTATTTAGGGGGGGGTTCCGATGGGTTGAGGCGGAAAATGCGTCAGAACATACGAATACACTGCCCTTTTTTTCCAGTGATAAAAGTAGTTCCAGTAGTAAGAGCTATACTGAAGTTAAGTAAAAAAAATAGTCTGGCTAATCTGTGAGTATAGATAATATGACTGGCAGGTGAAAACTGAAAGTTTTCATCAAAAAAATTTCCCTCATTTTCGCAGTCATGAAAATTTATCAGATGATGGCCTATATTATAATAACATCTTAAAATACAATCTGGCTAATGTGCGACACCCCCAAAGCCTTGCCAGATTCGTCTAATGATCGTCAGGCGCCTTAAATTCGGCACATTCGATTATACAGGTGATTAGTGTCATACGTACATGTTATTTTTTATGAGAGCAATAAATAATGAAATACAAAAAAGCACGAAGTACAGAATTATGATGGGGCAGGTTGAAAAATATTTATTAACGAAATCATAAATTTTAATGAAAGCCACAGAAAAGTTTTTATTTGACATCGGCTAATGAAAAAATAACTATAATTGTTCAAAAATAATAATCAATTATTTAATGAAAAATATCATTATAATTAAATATAAATTAAATGAAGTCTTCGTCTTCTTTTTCATCAATTTCGCCTTCGACATCGCTATCAGTGTCTTCATAATATTCATTATCATCATCATCATCTTTTTCGCATCTGTCGTCAATATCATCAATACTCTTTTCAAGTTCCATAGCATTAGAATCATTGTTATCATCTTCACCTGCGAACACATAAATAAATACATTTAGAAAATTCAATTCTACTTCAAAGTGTCATCGACGCTATATATTTAAAACAAAAAAAATATGTACCTTCATTTGGTTGAATGACGACTTCACTGACAAACGTAGGCAGCTGATCACCTTCAAACCATCGAAATTCGTATTTTCCAGCGTCGTTACCTAAATACGCACATGCTGCTATTCCGCTCCTCGTTTAACTACCTGTCTTGTGAGTCTGGCAAGGCCTTCGTGATTTTAAATGTCAGTCAGACGTGTATTTTCTATGAATATAGTATAATCTATCATGTGACAAATTTTCAAACCCGGGAAAATAAGAGCAAAAATTTTCTATTTTTTCCCATTTTGAAGATGCCGCCAGACTCATTTGCCAATTTCGTAAATCAGCCAGACTTATTTTTAATTACAGTTTATGATTATAACAATTTATATGCTAAATTTCAAGCCTGAAAAATAAGAGTTACGGATCCGCAAAATCGGTCAAATTTTTGAATCCGCAAATTTTCAGACTCACTTTCCGCTATCTGAGATAAGCCAGACTGCTATTTTCATAAACTTAATGTTCCACTTTAGTAAATGTAAAATATTTATGGACTGGGAAAATAAGTGGACTTGTATTTTATTTTTATTTTTTGAATCCATCCAAAAATTTTAGCCAGACTCAAAATTCTTGTTTTTTGTCACTAAGAGAAAAGATTAAAACATATATACCGACTGGGAAAATAAGTACGAAAAAAATTTACTGCCTCCTGGATAATAGTTTTTTTGCACAATGTAAGAAATGACGTATTTTCTGAAAAACTATAGACCAGTTTTAATCACCAACCATTCTTTAAATAATAAAAATAATTGTAATAAAATACAAAAATTTGTATAAATTGCAGCATGGTGTTAGGAGTGATCATTTCATCGATATTGCTATTATGCTACTTTTGTACAAATTATATAACATAAAAACAATAAATATATGGGTGTAGTTCTTCACGTTTCGTTAATATTTTACTTATCGAGTAGTTATGTCAGATAAAGAAAATCTAAGTTTTGATGTTCCATAGGAATCAGTACTTAGTCATTTGCTTTTTAATTTTTCTTTGAGAACTTCTAATGATATACACTGATAATTTATCTTTCTGCTGTTAAAATACAGTTTTAGACGCCTTAACTAGTACATTTAGGCATAATGATTATAAGATTTTTTTGTCTTGTATTAATTGTCAAAAAACGCCCCCCGACGACGTAAAGACACAAACGCAGAGGCCTATTTTTCCAGTATCAGAGAATTCCAGAGAATATTTATATATAAATAAAAAAATATAAAAATAATACTAATATACATACATAACAAGCATATAAAATATTCGTAGTCATTATTTGAAAAATCTTCTGCATGCAGATTAATCATAGTTTGACAAGATATTAAAAAAAAAAAATCCACATGTATTTAAAATAAACAATAAAATATATGACACACAAGTAAATATCTAAATATTTACATTCATATAAATATACAGGGTGTCTCACCAGGAACTGCATCGATCGATATAGGGAAAAGAACGCACCAGAAAATTTTTTAATATTTAGGGAATCACTAATTGCAGTGTGGTCAATCCAACAAAAAATAATTACAAGCATCTGGCACTTCCGGTTATACCTGGAAATCGATACCAACTCGCTTATTTTAAATGGAATACCTTATACATTTTAGGGTATTCGAAAAGAGCATAAAATTCTGAGTCAAAAACATGCCCTATGCCTAAACCCAGCCGTTTCAGAAATATTTGACATAAAAAAAATTTTGACATATGTAATGGTTTACGATAACCTTTATAACTTTCTTCTTATAAAAAATACACTCATTTGCTTTTTGGCATGCAGAAAGACCATAAGGTGATCTAAGTCTCTACAGTTTAAAGAAATTCAAAAATAGTATACCAAGCGTTCCAATTTTGACGTTACATTTTGTAAAACCCAAAACGTGAAATTGCTTAAGTCAAATGGAACACCCTGTATTTTTACATCACATCAAGTTATGTATAATTAAATTCCTTATTTTTTTGATATCAGCATTGTGGAGGTTTAAGTTACAACTTTTTGAAATATTTGCGATTTTCTTAGAAATTCAAGAATTTTTAGAAAAATTTATCAATTAGCCATGATTAGAAACAATCAGTAATATCAGTCATTCTCCTATGTCAAAAAATGCCATCGCGTTTAAATTACACTCACGAAGACTTTTGAATTTGTTTATTATTTATGGAGAATGTGATAAAGTAATATCAAGAACTTGTAGTACATTTGCTACTCGATATCCACAAAAACGGAAAACCGTCACCAAATACAGTAAAACGCATACTAGATAATTTTAAAAACTATGGCTCTGTCAAGACAAGAATTCAAAAGCGGAAGCCTATTCACGATGACGAAAACGTAGAAATAGAAATTCTGGGATATTTTCATGTATTTCCAATGTTGTCATTAAGACAAGCTGCTCGGATTCAACGACTCAGTTCAGAGAATCTTAATTAAACATAAATTTTACCCGTTTTCATTCCAAATGGTTCAACGATTAAAAGAAACAGATTTCTAAGAGAAAATTTTTGTGAATTTATTCTAAGGTCTGTAGGCGACGATTCTTATTTGGGAAATATTATATGGTCAGATGAAGCTAAATTTACCAAAAATGGACTTTTTAATCGGACAGCGATCACATTATTATTGGAGTGACTCGAATCCTCATGTGTTCAGGGAGCGAAATTTTCAAGAAAGTTGCACAGCCATGTTTACTGTCCATAAGAAACGATAGAGTGGTGGAATTAGAATTTTATCAGGGAAATTTAAATAGTAAGTTATAAAAGATTTCTCCTTCTGCTAATATGTCTAGTTAATTTTTTGTTTTTTGTTTTTTTTTTAGGTGAAAGGTACCTAAATATTTTACAAAATTTGAATAATAACTATTTAGAAAATTTACCTCTCGACAACATATAGAAACATTTTTTATCAGGACGATTGTGCTACCACACACTTAACTAGTATTTGATAAATAATTTTTCAGAAGAAACTTTTTAAGATCAATGGATCGCGAATAATGGACCTTTCTATGGCCTCCTCGCTTGCCCGATTTATCAATTTTAGATTATTTTATTTGGGGAATTATTAAAAAATAAAGTTAATGAGAGCCCATTAACAACTATTGAAGATTGTATGCAAAAAAGTAAGAAATGCATTTCAAAACTTATCACAGGATTCAATTAGAAGAGCTACCTATGAAGAACTAATCCAAAAGGTGCGAAAAATGTGAGGGAGGTTCGAGCGCGGAATTTTGAACAATTATTAAATTAAAATGGAATCAAGTTTTTAGTTGATTTTATCTTAGTTATTTTAGTTTATGCAAAGTGTCTTCAATCCAATTAAAAGGCATGTTACAGTGTTTAGTGTTATTTTCCGTTTTTGTGGATATCTAGTAACAAATAGTACATTACATACAAGAACAAAATGAAATGACTAAATGACGTACATGACAGAACTAAGACGTAACCAAAGCACACTTTTCAATAAATACAATTTGTATATTAAATTTGAATTTATCTTTCAAAAAATTATTGAAATTTTCTCGAAAACGGTTGGAGTTGTCAAGTTCTACCAAGTGTACCTTTTTTAAGTGGAAATGACGCCTTCATTAGATCTTCTAGTCAGAGGTACCACAACGCTTGTTCAAAAATATATGAAAAATTCATTATCAAATACAGCTCATGCGGTGCCCTCTATGGTCTAACGTGATATGATACATAAATTATTGTTTTTTAGATTAAAAAATGTTCCTTTACCAAATTTGGTGAGGATCGGTTAAGAGGTTGTTGACTTATTGCAAAAAACCGAAAATAATAATTTCAACTTTGACACCCTGTATCTTTTTCCACAGCAACATTTTACCAAAGCATATTTGGTTATATCTTCAAATTTTGGTCCAAAGAATCTACTCTTGATCTATGGTCCATTATTAATGGTACACCATGTATACATAAAAAAAAATTTCGAAATGTCTTAAACGTCATATTTTTTATACAACAAAGTCGCAAAATTTCATTTTTATTTTTGAAATTTTGTTAAAGCGTTTTCTGTTCTGGTGATGTTACAGATGATTTGTTCAAAAAGTTTTTTTTATTTAGATATGAGATCAGTAATCATTATTACAAACCTAAAATAATAATTACTAGATTCTTTGTAGCATTTTTAAGTTTTTGCAAGTAAACTACTTGCTACCATGCACCGTATAGTTCTGCTTCCTGCCTTTGCCGACATTAAACAACATAATGGTGTGGAAATTAAAATTTCACACTCTTATAGGTTTTATGACAACATTATGCTTTAAAAAATAGTGCTTCGTGTAAGTGTGCAGAAATTGTATAATGTAAACCAATCATAGTTGTAGAATGATAGCCAACTCGGATAATAATATACAGACTATCCATTCTCTTAATATCCATTCTGGAAGAATGTTATGTTACCGAAAACAGTGAGATTTGGAAACAATTGAACTACAAAAAAGCTTCGTTCTCTATAATTACTAATTTACATCTCTTTACTTTTTTTTCATATCTTCTCAAATAAAGAAGATATAAACGTTTAAAGTATTTCTGTTTTCTAAGTTTTTTGTATATCTCACAAAGTATGCCACGGTTTTAAAATTTGTTTTCACTCTCATGAGTTCATAAAAAATAGAATGAATTTTATTGAAACGTTTTTCTTCCATCATGGATATTAAGCGAGACAGCCTCTATACTAAATTTTAGTGTTTCATAAATTCAAATAAATTAGTAATGTTTAATCTGCTTTACAGTTGGCAAATTTTTATTGGGGTAATTATTTACTGCCAGCAATTACTGTAGGAATGTCTTGCACTTAACTTTACACAGAGAATTAAATTTTATAATTCTTTAAAACACTAAAAATTCACCAGAATTTCCGCTATAATACAACAAAATTAGGTTCGATTTAATTTTTGCCAATGCAAGGAACATTGTCACTGCTAATCGAAAAACGTGGTAACGTGCAAACTTGCATGAGCAAATTTGAAATTTTTATTGCCAGCATTAAAAATAGCCGACTGTAAAGTAGACTTTGTAATATTACAGTGAACATGAACATGGATATATAAATAGTGGATTTATATAATTAATATCTTTAAAATAAAATATTTTCAACACTACGCACGCACCATTGTAAAATAAATGTAAAAATTATTATTCATGAGGTTATATACAATCTGAACAAGGCACGAATAAAACCGAACAAGTGTTTATATTGCCCTAAAATTTTCTTAGAATCGAAATAGTTTAAAAGTGTATTATTACCTCAAAATGTATCATTACAAAAAGATTTTTTTCTACTCCCTACATAGAAAATACTATTTTGCTCCCTCATTTCAGGAAGCAAGGTAGTACTTTTCCTCCCTCGGGAGGAAAATACTTTGCTTCCCTAGGGAGGAAAATACTTTGCTTCCCTAGGGAGGAAAATACTTTGGCTCCCTCTGGAGGCAAATAAGTAAAAACTTCAAATAGCTGTAATAGTAGTGTATAGACTTCTTTTATTGATACACAAACTTCCTGAAAATGAATGCTTTTCTTTGAAACAGATTTTTTATTACTTATTTTTATTTATAAAAATTGAAAACAGTTTAAATCGAGGTTTAAATTAACATCAGTAACTAAATATTGTTAAAATTTATGGTACAATTAGTTAAATTACTTCTTCCAGAATATCTTGAGGAACTTCATCTTCACATTCGGAATACATTATTATAAACTTTTTGGAAGTTTGTTTATTTTGAAAACAAGAAGCAACCTTAGCAACGTTCCATGTACTTTGATTTTTAACAATATTTACTTATCTAAATACCTATTATGACATTTTGACATATTTGGTTTTTTGATTGTCATGCATAAGAAAGTATAATAAAATATATGTAAAACCAATGTAAAACACTATAAATGGTCGTAAAAAAAATCATATGTATTACACAGGAGCAAAGTGCCATTTCCTCCCTTGGATATTGATCAAACTATCCGCGGGAGGAAATTATGCACTTTTCTCCCTTGTCATACAAATAGCTATTTTGACACCTGCTTCCGAAAGTGACTTTTGCTGTTGTTTGTCAGTGTATTTTCTACCAGCGAAAATAGACGTTTCTCAGTCGGTTTCCAATAGCAACGGGAGACAATATACATTTACTCCCGTTGCTATTAAAGACGGAAGCCAACATTAACATGAAACCAAATAAAATAGTATAATCAATTTTTTTTTATCATTATGAACATTAATGGTACAATTTGTTAGATTATTAAAACTAATAGCAATAGAAGATTTTGATGAACAGCTTAATGTTGTTGTGTTAATATCAATGTCCTGATTTTCGTTCGTTATTATTGATAGTGATTCCCAACGCTCAATAATAATTTGCTTGTCTTTATTTATATTTTCACAAGTTGATACTGACTGTGATTTTTCATCTCCAGTAATAATTTGTTGAGCCACATTACACTTTTTTGGGATAGAATTTTCTAAATATCCTTCAGCAACTGCTGAGGACCTCCATCCCCATTCCGGCAATTTAAGATATTCGGCAAGTTTACGGGGTATTTGGGAACATGTATTTTTTCCAACTGCTTGCACTGTGCACATTCCTTTAATATAATTTACGAAAAATCTGGAATGTGTTGTTTTTGCAGATCTTAATGCAAAATACTTCCTATATATGTCAATAACGTTATTTCCATTAATCTTATCATTAGTTACAATAAAAGTACGAGCAATATGCGTTTTTGTGTCTGGAATCGTAATAACTAAAATATCGTTTTTATCTTGAATATTTTCGAGACGTAATTAGGTTAATTCGTCACACCGACAAACCCCACAAATTGCCAAAACTACAGCAACCTTAAATAAAACAAGATGTGTGAGAAAAACTACTAATAAGTTAAAGAACAATTAAGTTTACCTTCATGAACAAATATATTTCGTCAGGGGCTTCTGAAATAAATTTATATCTTCCCTACTGAAAGTTTTTGCTTTCTGCGGTTTATATCCAACAGCTTGCCTTTTAAAAAATTTATCAGTTTCTGCTTCTTTATCTCGATATCTTCTCTAAAAAGAAGCGTAGTTTTTAACATCGCATACTTTGCCCAAAGGGTCGACGATTTGTATTTTTTACTGGCAAATGAAAAATAAGCCAAAAATGACATCAACATTTATTTTTTTGACGTTGCTGGTTGTTATCCATTTTTTGAACGTATTATATTCGTTTTCATATTTTAATCTCGATTTTGATGGAAAAAGTGTGGCAATTCTTGCTTCTTCTACAATAGCTTCAGGAATTTCACAGTCACTATCCGAACTCATTTTCTTTTTCGTAATGCACTAACTCGCGTTGCAATAATAATTGTGCAGTAAAAAATTTTGTTTGACTATTACTTGCTACCATAGAAACTGGAAACATTAACTAGCTTGCTCATGGTCTTTATATTTAAATATTTTTGATTTTAGCAAAATATAAGAAATAAAGCTTTATCATAAATAATATGTGTGAACGAGTATGTGAAGGTGTCAAAAAAATCATATGTTCAACTCTGGAGTAAAGTATCATTTCCTTCCTTGGATGATTGCAACTTTCATCCGCGGGGGAAATGATACACTTTCTTCCCTAGGTAAACAAATAGCTATTTTATTTATTTCCTTTGGTAATTGTATCCTCAAAGCATTTATTATATGGTATACATTAAAAACCTCATAATCACTACTTCCATCTTGTAGTTTACCATCTTAGGCTTTTAACACAACAATCCAACTTAATCTACAAATCATAGTTCTGTTACTTTGTAGAACTTTTATCGCGCAACTCAAAATTTGAGTGCATTACAAAAAATGTAAAATATTTACGTTGAACCTGCCAATTTTATTTTAAATTTAAACCTCACCAAAATAGATTTTTTTAATTCATTTATTTAACGTCGACCTATTTCCGCTACCAGTGTCAATGACTGAAGCCAGGAGAAAAAAGTTTTTGGCAGATTTATAATACATTTGGTACTTTTATGTACGACTAAATTTTATAAGCTAACATAACTACATTAATTTCGTTATTATTTAAATATACCTATACTTACCAGTTTTTAAATGTTAGTAATTTTTTCTTATTTGTTATACTATTTTTGTCATTTTACCAGTGAGGTTGTGGAAATAAAAAGTATAGAATTAGGACTCATAAGACTTGAAACACTAAAACCTCAGTAAACTTAAAAAACAAACATAATTTAAATACCAGTGATACTAACTGATTTACAAAAGTATGGTAAAATCACCAGAATCCCTTCATTTTAGAAATAAATATTTAATTGATTAAAAACAACTGTTAACTTGCGTGGTAAAGGGGGGACCATGCGTGCAATTACCCCCTCCTCTGGACTGACAAAAAAAATGGTAATAACAATAATTATAGAAAAAGTTAAGCAGACTGATGTTAGTGAGATGTATTTGTTAATGTTATTTATTAAATATTAAATAGAGTTTATCACCATCAAATTAGTGAGATTAAGTTTTGAGATTGAAGAATTATGTTCACCTTTTTAGCCCTTTGACAAATTATATTAGGTAGGTATTCAGTTACTAGTTTCGGATCCTCAGATAAGTTCGAACTTTAATTTTGTTTAATTTATGGTTAGGTCGGTAATAATAATTTCATTTCTATATTTGAGGTGGAATTATGCAGACTGAACTTTTTAAGTAAAATTTAACATATCCTAGAGAAATCATATCTTAAAGTACACTTTTTGTACAAAACTGAACAAATCATAATGCGTAAAATTAGATGTATTTATATTAAATCAAAACTAAACATGTCTACTACTTTAGATTGAGGCATTTTAATGACGCCGCAGTAAAACTAAACATGTCTCGTTGTTATTGTTTGAAATTATTAATTTTTTTTGTCCTAGCGTCGTCTGGTATATATTGACGAAATACAATATTGGTTCGTAGTACTTCTAAGTAAAAAATTAAACAATCAGTTTGTAAAAATTATTTGATTTGTGTACTCTGCGATATTGACAATGAACTAACATCTATTGTCAATGTTCCTCTATGTACATAGAATATGGCTCAGGTTTATATTAACAAAGGTGAGTTTTGTGATTGTGTGAAAATATAAACCAATTCAGGTTTTTGTAATCATTGAATTTAAGTTAATGTTTATGTCAATGTTCTCCTTATCTTGTGCGAAAATGAGCATGTCCAAGATTCAGCCAAAACTTAACAAGTCCGTTAATTTATCACTAAAGCTGGCCGAGGTCACCTGGCCGACAGAGCCGTCATATGACTCATATGTTTACATCATATCATAATACTTGAATAAGTACAATAAATGGAAATAAATTTTAACAATAATGTTACATTTTATAAAAATTTGTATAAAACTCACCCTTTTAAGCAGATTTATGAAGTAGTTTGGTTGTCGTCATCAGAAAGTGGGGAAGATCTATAGTATAATAGCATCAGGTATGTTTCTACAGCTGTCTCCGTCAGCGATGTTCGCTTGGTGAAAAAATATGTTTGTATTTTGAAAATGACCGTTCTACATCTCCGGATGTAATACAGGCATAAGTAAAACAATCTGTGAACTCACTTAACGAAGTTGTAGATGCACCATCACAAATTTGTCTTAATTTGCTAAAATCAGGATCTTTCTGTAATACACTCTCGAATTTTTCACTAACGCGATTATTTTTTGCGTCATTTATAGCCTGTAGCTGTGTATTTACGTCGTCCACTATTTGCAGCGATTCCACTAACAACAACGAACTATTTTGCAATTTTTCTATTGTAGTCCTCTATAATTCTTATTAATAGTTTTTAAATCTGTTTCAAAGGGAAACGTCTTGAAAAGCTTGTCTGGCTTTCCCTAATAGCTGCAGCGTCGTTAGGGTTGAACTGTAGTATCACAGCTTTTATTTGTTGAAAATATTCAGCATAATAAAAAGCCGCTTTCAACCACGTTCCCCAACGTGTAAGAATCGGCTTTGGTGGTTCAGCGATACCAGGACACTGTCTGTGAAATGCTCGAAGCCGTTTAGGAGATTTGAGAAATACTTTTTTTTGTATTTGAGATTAATGCATCTACCTCTGGAAAACATTTTCGAATCGTTTCTGCCATAAGATGTAACGCATGCACTTTACACGTAACATGTAAAAACCTACAATTGTCTCTTTGAAGAGAACGGCCTACCACGCGCATTGTCGCGGCACCATCAGTCACAAACATCAATACTTGACTTGTTGAAAGTTCAAATTTTTCGAATGTCTCCAACACCACACGCGTAATTATTTCGCCAGTACACGCAGTTAGTCTTTTACTAGCTAGTAAAAGTGGAAATGTTGGTTTAAGAGCGTCCAGTACACGTACTATATTATTTAAAATAGAATTTTACAATCTGTCGTCTCGTCAATACATAACCAGAGCCGTGTATTTTTTAATCCACATTTAATCCTATTTACAATGTCTTCACGAACAGCTGGAATATATCTACGTAACGATGTACGACTTGGTAAGTTCACCTGAGGATTGTATTTATTCCAAAACTCCCGAAATGGTTGTTTATCCAGTATGTGTAGTGGAATATTACAGGCTATTAACATTAACAATAAATCAAACATAAACTGAGTTGTCAAAGGCATGCCATTTTTTTATTTTGATGTTGCACGGTATTGATATGACATGACGTCGACAATCTGTTTTGTGCCAGCACATTAAGTCTTGATTGCAAACTTTACAAATTATTTTGCATCCGTTATAGAATAAATCCGGAAATTCACCGATAAATTTATTTACTGTGTCCGCGTACGGTCGTTTTTTACCCTTTTGGCGCGTTTGACATTATGTATAATTTATAAATACAACCTCACGCATTAACCTTTCAAATAAGACTGCAGCGTAAATCACTTCTAAATCGGCACGTGTGACGCCAGCGCAAGACCGTGGCTGTATTCCAGCCACCTCGGCCAGCTTTATTTATCACAGAACTAAATATGTTCAAGAGAAAATGGGCAATATGGTTTAAAATGTTACAAATTTAAAAATCACTTGTACTCAACTAGAAAGCTAAATGGAAGTTAATCAACAAAAATATGTAATAAAAAACCGCTGCCAATTACTTGGGGATCAGAACTTCCTATTCGTAGTAAAACTCAACGTGTGGTGGGGTTTGTAATAAAAGTAATTTTTGACGTTTCAAAAAAGTCACATTTTTTGACGTTTCAAAAAAATCACTTTGACGGTTCAGAAAAGTCACATTTTTTGACGTTTCAAAAATTGGGACCGATTTTGTTCATCAACGAACTCAATCTCTTCCTTAGCGTCTAGAATGTGTGTACCAAATTTGAAAACTTTACCTCAAAAACTGTAGCTGCTATCGCGAACCAGACAGACAGACACACAGACAGAAAACTTTTTTCTGTCTGAAATTTTGTGTATCGTCATAATTCATCGAAATTCGTCCAGAAATGCAATAAAAGTTTTTCAAAATTTTTTTCACGAATACATAACTTCCTCACTTTGAGGGGTGAGGAAGTAAAAATACCTACCTCACAATACAATTTAATCGTTTCTTGTAAAGTTGTAAAAAGACATGTTGAGTTCTGCAAGATTGCTCCTCATTGTTTTAATTTTAAATGAACATACATGTCTATCTATTTCATAATTCAATGAAAATTAGTTTTAGTTTGAATTTCTATTTACGTACCTTGTAAGCGTTACCGATGTTTAATTTAAGTTTAAAATTACCATAAAAATATGAATGTTCTTAAAATGACTATTTTTCTATTACCTAGGCAGCTACCATTTCTGGCATTTCTTATTAGGTATTTTTCAATATTTGTATTAAGTACCCTCCCCCCAATGAGCTCCTGGCTCCACTCTTGACTGTATGGGCAGCAAAAATAGGTGAAATGAAACAAATAAAAGAGTACCTATCAAATTTGGTAAAATTGTGCCAAAACCACAGCACTGCTTAACATAAACATACCGAAATAATTTTATTTTCGACAGACCAGCGCATCCGCCAAAACCACGCATAAGAATTACGTTTGTGCAATATTTTCACCGAAAGCCGGGATATTTTAATGACATTTCAACTCTGGGTCGAGATAAAAATTTATACTACCGATCCGTGGACATTCCAGTTATATTTAAATTATTTCTTTGTCTCTGTTGAAATTTGTCTCATTTTCTTTGGCCTGTATTAGGCGTTTCCATTCATTTTTCAAACCCAAATTTCATGCAAGTTCGCTAAAACTAGTCAAGAAATTTCTTGTCTACTTTTAAGACCACTATATTTCAATCCTTTGATGTCGAGTTGTGCTAATTATTCGAAGTCAAACATATTAACATAATTAAATAATAAATACCCACGATATTATTATCAAAAACATGTTACAGTAATACAATATTAATATAGATAGACCTTCAATTAATTGCTTAAAAGTTTAACGATCGAATTATGGATTTTGATTGCTAGTTTAGCCGGTTTAATATTTATAAGGTTACAATAACCTCTTGGAATAATAGTTCTTTCAGTATTTCTCGGCATACAAATAGTTTTTATACTTCATAATATTACTTATTATTATCATATCTAAGTGAAGAAAACGCAAACAAACATATATTAAATTTTATATAATAGATATCCCTAAGACAAAGATAATTTAACAGATAATATTTTAAATATATTAAGATAAAGTTATTTTTAAGAAAAACATTTTTAAGTGAAGTAAATAAAACTAGATACTTTTTTATTTGATAATTCTATTTAAAATGGCTATAAATAAGTAGTGTGGTGTTGTCTGGGCGATGAATCTACGAAGCTTGGATCTGGCGATCTTGCAGGCCATTCCATTTCGTCCCTTCGTCCTATCCATCGATCAGGAAACGTCACATTTAAAAATTTTCGAACTATTATGGCAAAATGGGATCTGAACATTGTAATTGGAAATAAACAGTAATTTCGTTAAGGAATATATATT
>JANEYF010004560.1:0-215493 GCA_029963845.1 Rhamnusium bicolor
TACAGTTTTAGATAGAACTGAATTCGGCAATGTGACATACTTGAGCGTTTGGCTTTAGTTTTTCGGTGCATTAGGGATATATTATTAAATGCAGAAAATGCGCAATAGGCTTATAAAAATTTGAAACACACATTTCAAATGAAGTTCTATTGTTTCTTTAATGCCTATGTATTATGTACAAAGATATTAAGTACAATGGCTTGATATTAGTTATTCTTCTCTGTTTCTGTGAAGGAACTTTTCTGAATGGTTCTGTAATTTAAAATTACAAATAATTCACATACAATCCTAAGTTCGAACACTATTATGTTGAGTATTGAATTTTTCATCTAATAACCTAAAGAATTTGTATACATATTTTATTACATTCCCTCATTTTGTTACTAAATTTGATTTTATTAAAACTAAATTTGCCTCGAAGGCGTGAAAAAGAAGCGTTACCATAACCACAACTTTTCATCCCTGTCAACAATATTTGTCGCTTTATTGAAAATTCAGAGTTTTTATAACCGTAGAGAATTTGAAGATTAGTATAAGAGTTGTTTTTAATAGTATTACCCACATGCAATGAAACAATGTGATGAATGAACTTGTTAAAATAACACGTTTGTGAAGAGACGTTAATGAACAATTACTATGATTTCTAATAAATTATTGTATTCTACTTGTTTTTGTTTCTTTTTTTTTTTTTTTTTTTTTTTTCGGAATATCCGATGCCGGTCAGTCCTCCCCGTGGCCTCCGACGCCTCACGGGAGTCGTGCCGGCGCATCTCTATAAATGTTAAGTGAATTTTATAAAGCTCCTGTTAAATCGTAATTTTATTTGTTCAAGAAATAATAAAAAACAATTAGAATGTGGGAAAATATTTAAAAAGGTTTAAAATCCTTGAGGTTATTAGATGAAGAGTTCAATACTCAATGTAATACGGAAAATCGAACCTGGATTTATATGTGAAATATCAGATTTGTTTGTAATTTTAAATTATACAACCTTTAAAAAGGAGTTACCTCATAGAAATATGTAGAGAATAATAACACGGGCCAACATTTTTCAGACCCTAAGACCAGATTATATTTTTTCGAAGGTTTTTTGGTGCACTGAATCCAAATCCGACCTCAAAATTTCTCCATCACAGCAGATTTTAAGATATCCCAACCTAAAAATGCAATAAATACGGTTTTTCGCTATATTCGCTATATTGCTATATTCGGGATTATATTACACCATGAATTAATTTTTTCTCCACAAAATTCGTTGAGGCATCTGAAACTACTACTGGTACATTAAAATGGAACATCGTATATGATAAACAAACAATGTTGCTACTAGAAAGATGATTTCTCCGAAAAGAAATAAGACCCCCTGAAAAATTCTAAATGCATTTTGATGGGGAAGAGTAGTACTTTTATATGCCTCAACGAGTTTTGTGCAGAAAAATTAATTCGCGGTGTAATATAATCCCGAATATAGCGAAAACCGTGTTTTTTGCATTTTTAGGTTAGGATATCTCGAAAACCCTAATGTGATGGAGCAATTCTGAGGTCGGATTCGGATTCGGAATCAGCGCACCAAAAACCGTTGGGAAAGTATAATCTGTTGTCAGGGTCTGAAGTTTCGTACAATTTTGTCGGACTGTGTAAACAATATCAAGCCATTGTGTTTAATATCTTTGTACAGGGTTATCCAACATAAAGACCTACCCCTATATTTTGTTTATTTTTGGAATTAGAAAAAAAATATTTTAAATAAAAGTTGTAGTAAATCAAATATGCTCTTTTAAAATTCATACAAAGAATATATAAGTGGTTCTATAAAAGAGGGGAAACCAAACGTACATTTTTTTTAACGGAATACGCTGCTTTTTTTACATTTTTGAAATCTGTATTTTCTTGTGATTTCAAACATATGGATATGTTGTATCTTATCATTTACTGTTTTTAATTTATTGCAAATTATGTACTACCAGGCATCTGCATGGTTTTCAGGTTCGCCATGAATGAAAAAAAAATTAATTTGAAATGTATGCCTTACAAAATAATTTAATAAATTCAAAATTCAAACTGCATGGTTTTGTGTGTCATATTATTTATGAAAACGTTTATTTTATCAGAGCGATACGATATGGTCATTATTTATAAAAAATAACTAACAAATTACAAGAACTCTTCAATTTATTTGGTATAGTATATATAATAGTTGTTATAATAATAAATATTACGCAGTTTGCTTCTTAAATTTACTAAATTATTCCAGTCCAGAAGTGGGTTGGAACTTTTGATGTGAAGATAACACTGACGTAGTTTTCCACGAAACACCAAAACACTATATACTGCAATCAACGCGCGTTTCACCAACCAAGTTGGCATCATCTAGAGATGATTCAAACAATAGTATATATATATATATATATATATATATATATATATATATATATATATATATATATATATATATATATATATATATATATATATATATATATATATATATATATATATATATCACAAAAAATACACAGATTTAAAAAAATGTAAAAAAAATATAGGGTATTCCGTTAAAAAAAAATGTAAATTTGGTATCTCCCTCTTTTATGGGACCACCTGTATTGCAGGGATTCTAAAATAGGTCATTTGATTCACTACAACTTTTATTTAAATTTTTTTTCTGACTCGAAAAAATAAACAAAATATAGTGGTGGATCAATTCGATGGATAACCCTGTACATAATACAATAATATAGTCATTAAGGAAACAATAGAATATAATGCTCTATCCAAGAATTGTAAAATATACAGGGGTCATGATAAAAATTAGATTGTTGCTATCATTTCCGTTGAAACAGGGAAATGATAAACACTTTTTTATGTCAAATAATGTATTTTTATTGTGTATTGACTGTATGTATATAATATAATTTTTCTAAATTAAAAATTAAACCAATAAACCATATCTCAGTGACCCCTGGTATACAAATCTGTTAAGTGAAATAGACGTCACAGCTAATGGTAATATTTGATTCAAAACAAAACATTTAAATCTACATAATGTATTTTCTAACATAACGGCTAACAATACTTAAATTCTATATCACATTTGACTTTCTTTTAGTATCACAAATATGAGAAAGATTACTGGTTCAGGTACTCTGACAAGACATAAGGTTCAAGATGTATTAATAAATTAAATATTTTATTTTTAAAGAGAGATATCGTCGATAATTTTAATGTTATTGGGGAGTTTATTATACAGCCTTATAAAACTGTAATGAACATTTTTTTCCGATGGTGTCAATCTATGTGAGGGGTATATGTAATTAAAATTTTTTGTATTATAAGCGTCCGAGGGTAGAAACTCGCTGAAAAAATTTTTATTCTTAAATGTAAAAAGTAAAATTTCTTGAATATATATGCCAGTGACAGTTAACAGTTTATTTGCTTTAAATTTTCCACGAGATGACTTCATTTGACGCATTTTTAGTATGCATGTGTTCTTTTTTGTATTGTGAAAATTCTACCTATGTGTGTACTTTGTCCATAGAAAATAATGCCACAGTGGATGATAGATTCCAAGTTAGCATGATAAACTACTTCTGAAGATGATAAATCTATATATTTTGAGAGAATTCTTAGACTATAGCATACTCTATTTAGGTTTTTTCAGTGTCTGTAATGTGTACTGTCCAACTTAAAGTATCCTCAATATGGACTCCTAGGAATTTAGTATGTTCTACCAGATCAATTTTTGTACTTGCGAGATTAATATCTTCCAGTGTGTCATATTATTTTTTTTTGTTTTAAATAGAAGAGCATTTGTTTTAGATTCATTAGTGTTAATCTATTACAAGCAAACCATTCTGATATTTTTGTGTAAAAATAACTGGCATTATTTAGAATTTCCATGAAACTTGGAGCAGGCACCAACATATTCTTGTCATCAGCACACTGAACGATAGCGACATTATTTTCATCAAAGTTTATAGCGAGATCATTATCAAAAACCATAAATAGTGAAGAATATAAAATACTGCCCTGGGGGACTCCAAACCTAATAACTAAATTATTTGATTTAACCGTAACATTCTCGTTGGCACTAGCTACTCTCTGACACAGATTTGTAGATTCAACCAAAACCACTGCAGGAGGTTGCCTTTTACTCCATATCTATCCAATTTACTTAAAAAAAATATTGTGATCTATATAGTCACATACTTTTGATAAATCTAAAAAAAAGAATGATAATGCAAGCATCCATCAAATATACTGGCTCCAAGAAAGCCAAGGATATAGCATGAAAACATATTTTAGATTGGGAACTATAGCACATTTTATCAGCAAGTAAATTTTTCATGCATTTTTCATTAAATTGAGCAGAAAAATTCCATTTTTCAATTTTATTTACAAGAAAAATAACTAAAATAAAAAAAAATTTCATTTGAAGCCGTAAATTGATTTTGGTTTATTCACAAGAAAAATAACCAAAATAAAAAATACAAATTTCATTTTGAAGCCCTAAATTGATTCTTCAATTTCAACAAGAATTGACGAAATTTTGAGAGGTATTGGCTCAAATTCCTGGAATGATCACTCCGATGTCTCTTATTCTATTGAAAATATCACACATGCGTTCAATGGGATTTAGATCTAGTGACCTCGGTGGGAGTGCCGGAAATTCAAAGTTTTGCAGTGCATTGGTAATATTTCTTGTACGATGACGATGAGCATTACCATCCAAGAAAAAACTCTCACCGATGGCATCATAAAATTGAGGAATAGTGTGTTTATGATATTACCAACATACACTTGAGCTATTATCGTTCTCACAACAACAAACAAAACAGATTGTCATTGAAGCATACATGCCTCGCCATCATTGATTGAACTACCGCCATAAAGACAGATTTCATGAACTTGACGACGACCACGGACTGGCTACCCCTACCTTAGTCCAAACCCTAATTCTGCGATTATCTGAAAATCTACTCACTGAGTTTTATCGGTGAATAAAATGGAATACTATCCATCCTCGTCAATGTAGATTTTCACGCTCCCATTCTAATCTCGCTATTATGATGTACAACCAAAAACACTTCTCAGGCGTTTTCCAGAAGCTGTACCTAGATCCATCAAATGTTTTCAAATCGTTTCTATCGATACACGTATTCCGTATTGGCATTGCTATACTGGATTTCGACCAGTACGAATCATTCCAACGGCATTTCCCGATGAAAAAAATCATTCCTCTGGAGTTAACATTCTTCGTATCATATTGTAATGAAGAATAAACGTTATTTTCGCGTTCATAATTATAAATTTACTAACGATCTGCTAATGATATCCTGACGACTAGATTCAAAAACATCGATAGTCTTCCAGCAATTGCAAAAACCTACCTTTTAGTGGTTTATTGAATTGCTTTATGTTTATCCTTTTTATACTTGAAGCAGTTTACTACCAGATTGGCTTAAAAAATGTCTCGTAAGTTTAGCCATTATTGAAATTAAAGAATATAACGTCGGTCTCGACAGTACTTTATCTTATTTGAAATAACTTGAAACAGTAACTCTTAGGAAGTCTTTTTAAGGCATTACGCCATATTACACATAATCAGCATACCTAATTTATGATTGCTGCTTGAGCAAGTCTTTATATAACACATTTCCGGACAATACTCATTTCTGTTTCGTTTAAGAGTTCCTTTCGGCACATTTCTTATTATAAATTTTTACTGGAAATATTTTTTGATTTAACGCACTTTTTTTGTTCCTTGAGGCGTACTCTCCCAGTGTACCAATTTCACCGATAATCAATAGGGTTCGACCTTGGATTTTACATATAATATCTGTGAAGCCCAAGAACGAACTCTATTGATTATCGATGAAATTGGTGTACCAGGGAAGTTAAATGTTCCTCATGAAAATGGAAGTCTAAAACTTTACAAATAATATCTGTGAAGTTTCAGATTTCCATTTTGGGATGTGTTGAGAAAAAGTGGTTAGAACAATAACTAGCACACACACTGTATTACGATCTTATATTGTGGTATAGGATCGAATATACTGAATCGGTTCCAAAAGTCTTACAGATCATTCTTGATGTATGAAAAACAAATAACTAGCCAAGAGAATTAAAATGTGAATAAATTTATTAATAAAGCTACAAACATAATTTCTACAATATAATAAATATGAAATGTTGCCAAGGGTTACTAAGATTATCTAATTACTAATAAGTCTACAGATTGTATCCGTAGACTTATTAGTAATTAGATAATCTAGAATTTAAAGAAAAAATGAATGATAACAAAAAAACAGTTATATAAAATTAAGAATGTGAACCAAGCCGAAAGAATAAATATACACAAAACTACTAGGGTAGCTGTAAAATAAAATATCTTTAAATATAAATTATAAAATACATTTTTATAAGAAAAAAATGGCAAATAATTCTTCTAATAAACAAATTCTAAGGCACTTACCTTAAAATGTAGCGCAGGCAGCTCCAGGACCCAAAGTATTTTGCTCGAGCTGGTTTGACAAAATCTGGAACGGTGGAGTCGTAAACCTTCACTAGAATTCCTCGTGATTGTTCCAATAAGTAAATACCATATAAAAGTTTCCAAGACAATCGTTTTATGAGTTCTATACTAGAGACAAGCAGTATAATATAATCTCCAAAAATCAACTACCATTTAACTCCCCAAATTTCCAAATCCAATATCCAAGTTCTTAAATCATATAAAAAAACTTTACCGAAAAAACTGTACGTATAAAACGAATGTTCCAAAATGTACGGTGTCAAAAATCACGCATTTAAAATAAATTAAGATCAAAAATTATTAAAGTTAACTTTCAAACACGTGGTCGTTAATACAAAAATTATAGATTACAACTTACCCAGCAAATCTGGACGTTTAGTTTGCCAATAAATCCGATTTACAAATCGGAAAAAATCATTACTTCTGTATTAATGGGCCTTTTCACTACTTCTTAAATCTCAAAACAAATATTTTATTTGAAAGCTAACTGATAGATATTCACCTTGTGCAACTCTGTTTGAAATATAAGTCTCCCATTGTTTAATAAAAAAATAAACATTTATTATGGCAATTTGAACACTCATTTGACCTTGAAGCTGAGTGACGTCACACAAACCGGATCATGTTGGCAGCATTTGTCAGAACGCCTAATACTACTAACATCACACCACAACCGACACATTTTACATTGTTTACGGTTAGTTTTGTGGTTATGTTCTGTGTGTTCATTTACGAATCGTGTTTTACTTTGTTTCTGTACATTATTGGAAGAAAATGGAGCCAGGATTTTCTAAAGAAAATGCAGAAAATCTGCCGAAAGTTGACTTTATTATGGTGGATGAGTCTTACATGTCAAATTTGGATTATTTATCAGCAGAAGTCAGGAATATTAAAACAAAACGGTAAGTCATTAGTAATCTTATTTTCGCGTAATTTTTTTATAATCATAATGGAACTACCATTATTTTAACATGCAATTGTTGTTACAATATTTTTTCCAGTTTTCTGATTCTTCTTTTAACTGTAAAATTTCGATAATTTAGCATCAATTTCTAAATACAACTGCTTTTCTTACATCAAAATGATCTTCACAACAGTAAATGTTTCTGGTTTTCGTCAACTGCTTCTCAACTTTGGCTATTTTAACCATGCTTTTCGTCTATTTTCATCTGGTGGAACGTAAACGAAAATTTTGATTGGACAATTCATGTTGTTATTTGTACATGTTGGTACAAGCACTTTTTAAACATGTTCCACACACAACACTCCAAACTAAAAAGAAACGACTGTCAAAGACAATTTCGACGTCAACTGTCAAAAAGCGGAGAACCAACTTTTGCAATACACCGATGTGTCATGTTCAAGGTCGTAGTGCCTTTGACGTCACTAAGGTGAGTTTCGTGACGTCACGTAAAAGCGCGCGCTTTATTTCCGCACTTTTGTTTTTTTTTTCGATAGAAATCGTACTCAAAAAAAAAATAAAAAATAAAAAATACGGCAAGTTTTTTTTATAAAACACTATCACATAAAGCAATAAAAAAATCTGTGAAAAGGCCCATTAACAAATAAAGTGATAGACAATTTTATCGAAAACTATCTCGAGGCAACTAAAAACCAAATAATGTGCTTTAACAAAAGTCTATACTTTGACAATACCAAATGCTCTTAATTTCTTGACAGAAAAGAGGGACTTTTCCGAAACTCTGGCCATTTAAAGCTTAAAGCCATCGAGGTTTACAAAAAATAATATGACTGACGTTGTTTCTAAACCAGCATTCAACAACGTTAAAATTACTAGATATTTGGAATTTGGATATCTCAAGCGAGTGGTACTACATATAAATTCAAGTTGGAAGACTGATATTTTTGTACAGACTTTTAGAATGTAATAACTGACACACAAACGGCATGTCAATTCGGATAAATTTTCTATTTTTGTATTTCCAAATGTCCATTTGCATCATAATCTGACAGTTTTTTTCTGATGCCAATATTTTCTCTATATATGGATATATGAAAAAGTAAAAAAGAAAGATGTCAGTTTGACTCGCAATTTTACCTCCTATACAGCTTTATTTCTTTTAGACGAGACATTTGTTTGTTTTCCTTATAAACATTTAAAACTTTGAGAGTGATATTTGGGATTATGTTAAATATTTGGTGAAAATTGCCTTTATGTTAAACATGCAAAATTTTAATGAAAAAATTTGTTCTTCAATTATTTCTGAAAAACTTTTTTTATCCCTTCGTTGTTCAATACATACACTAAACTCATAACATTTCCATTGAAAATTTTCATACTGGGATATTGACGAAAACATCAAAATTAATCTAGTTCTTATCCCGTACATAAAGTCTTACA
This sequence comes from Rhamnusium bicolor, assembly GCA_029963845.1. Classification (NCBI taxonomy): domain Eukaryota; kingdom Metazoa; phylum Arthropoda; class Insecta; order Coleoptera; family Cerambycidae; genus Rhamnusium; species Rhamnusium bicolor. The sequence continues at coordinate 8,898 of JANEYF010004560.1, forward strand.
TTAATACTACTAATATGCATATTGCAATATATACACAATGCCCTTAGTACAATGAGTAACTTTAAAATTAACCACAAACATCGAAAATTACATGCAAGTATCTCAACAACACATAATTGTAACAGCAGGTTGCTGCACAACATTCTACTAACTCTAAATATTATCAAACTCCGAACCATTATTATTAAATATGTAACCAAAGCCACTACTAATTTATACAAGGTGACCCATAGCTGACTGACGAACTTTAACACTAGATAAATTTTGTCATAAAAATAGTGCACAAGTAATAGACATAAAATGATAAAGGAATTAGATGGCAATTTTATTTTTTTAATATTACATTAGTTAGGTGGCCTCTTGACTCACATTGTCTTAAACGTTTTCAAAATGTTCGAAAACTTTTTAAAAGTTCTTTATATATCACCGCAATTTAATAACGAATTCTTCGAGAGTACGAAGACGATTAGTGTGTATGGGTACTCTTTCTTTTAGATACTCCCGTAAAAATAAATCAGGAATTGTAATGACTGGGAAAAGGCCGGCCAAGGAATATCACCAAAGTGTGAAATAATCAAACGAAAATGGTCGTCATTTTCGTGGGATTACGACACAAGAGTTCCATATTTCGTTGCACTGTATGACATATGACTCTATCTTTTTGGGAATATAGACCCATGCGATTCACTATCAGTGTTTCCAGTTCCGGTAACAGAAAAAATTGTATCATGGATATGTATCGTAAAATTATAGTCCATCTATGCCAAATGCTCCAACTGCACACCATAAGTCACTCTTGGAGAATACAGTAGTTGTTCCTGCACATCTTGTAAATTGCTCTGCGTCCAGTAAAGCATGTTTTGTTTATTTACAAAACATAAATGCACGTGAGCTTCATAATCCCTCAGCAGCATGTTTGCTTTTGTCACATTTAAAAGGTGCTCTGCTATGAAACTTGTGATGTCACCTTGACTTGTCACTTTCGGCGCCTTATAAAGTTAATCTGCCTGGTGCGTTTGAGATTGGTAATGAAACCTTTATCAAAAGATGCTCTCTGACTTTGCGCATCTTTTCTTATCACTGTATGACGTTTCTGTTTGAAATTTCATTTATTTAGTTTTGCGTACTTTCTCAACGCGTGATCTAAAATTTCGTCGAGTGTATCATCGATAGCTATGCCGAGTGGATCTGGTCTAACTCATTCTTGGTTTAACTTTTTTGCCTTGTGAATTAGTAAACCTGATTTAGTTTGTTTGCAGCTACCTAACCTGCCCATGCCCAATCTTATGTCCACCGAATGAAAAATCCCTAGAAGGATCTCCGCCAGCTATCGCAAAGCACGGCATATCTTTCACGACATCCTTAAAAATCTTCTCGGTCATGACACTGTCGTTTCGTTAGTCATGAATTTCTCAGAACAGTTTGTTCTCTAACAATTCATCCAGCTTCCTTTACCATTCACCCGAAGACGGAAGTCTGTGTTTATGGCGAGGTTCGATCTTTTAACTTTAACCTTTCGTAACTTTTCTTTGAGCGAACGACGACTTTTACTTTCATCTTACTCATTTTGATCGGAAATTTTTTTCCAAAATCTAGTTCTAAAATACCTTATAGAAATAAAGGGGACAGTTTTGAACCTAAGAAATTAATTCGACAGGCCAATTTTTCCTTTTTATCTTTTTATCTATCTTTTTAATTATTTCTGCCCCCGTCTAACCTTTCCTTTTTTTATATTTTGAAGTGCTCGTCATAAAGAACAATTAAGGAAAAAGTCCTTCATAGAATACATTTTTTTACCTTTAAAATAATATTTATTTCTTATTATCTGTTATGAAATGTTTTACACATGTTAAATTATAGACCAATCTTTCTTAACTCTACAGGGCTACTACTTATCTGATAATCAACTTGTTGATGGTTAAAGTGTGTAAAGAAGAATATGGTGAACTTATTTGCGGCCTTCCCAGCTTTGTGAACGCAAGATAATTTTCTTTCTATAATACTTAATTTTGTTATTTTGAGTCTTTTCTTGAAGTAAAAAGAAATAAAAATTGTGGAAGTGTGATTTATATTGAAATTAATCTGAAAAAATGTAAAAAAATTATTTTTAGGATACTTTACAAGTATAAATGCTATCCTTCTAAAAATATATTTTTTCTATAGTTCTTTTACCTCTAAATTCTCCTTGAAGAATAAGTTAGTATTTACACCTTTTAAGATAAAGGAAATGAATCCGCAAAATTTCTTCTGTTCTATAATCGAGGCTTCAATAATTAATTGATAAAATTTAATGTCTAGGTAATACTAATTATTGGCAATGGGCGCCAGATAAGTTAAAGTATTCCAAATTTTTTAATAAAAACTGGTTTCAACTTTTACGGGCATCATACAGAAAATTATGTATTACTACGCTTCATTAAATGCCATTATTTTTAATATGGCTAAAAAAAATCGAGCCTACATTTCTGCTATATCATATAACATGTTATTTTTTCATATAATTTAATGTACAGTATGCCCCAAATTGCTTGTAATCAGGCTATTTCTGAAATAGATAGAGCGAAACGGATTGCACATTCTTTATCTAATTTTTTTTAGAGAATTCCAGTGGTCTTATTTCAATATTTCTCCCGTTCTTGCGCTGTCTGTTAAAATCGATTTTTTTTGCACTTTTTTTTCAACTGGCACTACTTCCCTAATAGTAGAGGTTTTTGATGCTGTAAAAACTTGTTTGGAACTAACATAGAATTGGATTTTTGGAGAGAAAAAAGTCCCAGCCTACTTGGTTTTCTCTACAAGAGACATTTGTACTTGTACACAGAGTATATCGACTATCGAACTCTTTGCTCGGTATATTCATGCCGATGTCCTGACCCTGCCTAACGCACGAGAATTACAGCGCGATTTGATAACTAGTCAGGTTATACATTTTACCTAAAAAAGTGCCTACGGGCTAGATAAAAATTGATAATCACTCCGCTAAATCGCTGTTTAAAATATTGTAAAATGAGATGTTTGTATGTATATTTGATTCATCAAAAGTGCAGCCTTATATTCTCTGGAAAAAGTAACTTTAATGGACCAAACATTATCACATTTTTAAATCTACTGTGACAGTTTCATTGTTCAATATAACAATTAAATACTTCATTAACTGGTAATAAAAGAGGTAGTACAAAATTGTTTTATTACCTATAATTAAATACGTCAGTCTATCAATTCATTATCTATTTCATACTTACTGGGCATTTTACTTTATAATTTTATATTTCGCATATTGGAGAGCAGTGAAATTATGAATAATGAACTAACATGAAGCTTGGGACAAAGGAATTCTTGTTCTATGAAGAAAATATTAATGATGACAGCCAGTTCCTTAGTAGTTTACTTTTCATATCTAGACAAATTTCTTTTATTCCAATATTTAAAAATAGTTAATAATAATTTTCATTTAGTGTCTGACTCCAAGTATAATATTCTGTACGTAGTTCTATGTAGATAATCTACGCATAAAGAATGAATCATAGATGTTTATAACCAATTTTTACAAAAATATGTGAACGATTGTCAGACGTGGTTTTCGGAAAACATTACTTAAGTTTCTTTTCTAATAATTATCAATATTGCAAGTTTTTATTAATTTTAAAGCCGACCCCTTTCAATGCAGTCTAGCGCTGGAGATAGAAGGCGACATGCGTCAAGAACTACACAATCAACTCGGTGGCCTTTAAGCGCGTCTATCCCGAAATTCTATCCCGAAGCAGTCGGTGTTGTATAAGCAATCACGGGAATAGGTGCGTTTTCTTTCCTATGGTTTTGTTTCGTGCATGTACTGAATTCCAGGTTATCGATACATTTCTTAGTTTTACTGTGCTTTTAGTGCGTATTTATATACTTTATTTATTTTTTGTTTTTTGTTTAATGTTGTGTGATGAAAGCGGTAAATGAAGCATTTGTTGTTACAAAAGCTGTAAAAATAAAAGGTACACTGGAACATTGGAACATTTTTTACTTTTCCTAGTAATTCTGAAAGGTAAGTAACTTTATCTGTGCAAAATATAAAACATAGATTTGTCATTTACATTAAAAAAGAAAAAATATACTAACTTTAATTATTGTTAAATTAAAGGGGTTACTCGATAATAAAACACCTGTTATGTATGTAAATCACATTTTTCTGATGTTACAAGAAAGTTGCATTTTTGATAAGGAAATACAGAACGAAATTTTTACTAAATTTAATTATTACCAAGGACATCGATATTTTGTTTTTATACCTGGCTGCATAAACATTTAAAACCCGTCGTCTCTTTCCTTATCTATGTAACTAATCATTATTTATTTTATTAATATTAATCAATAACGCTAAATTTGCCTCATATTAATTAATGATGCAAATTTACACTGACAACCATAAGTAACTGTGAATGAACATGATATAAGAGGTAAGTTATTCTAGGTTACACCATGCAGCTCACTGACGCTAGTAAATTTCTTAATACGGGCCGGGTTTGTAGTTATACATGTTGACGAAATAATTTTTTGTCTGATCTTAGGTTATATAAAAAAGGATACCTTACGAAATTCAAAATGAATTTGTATTTTTGAGGTATAGATTATTATTAAGAAAAATGTTATTTACAATTTTTTTTAAGAAAATTCTAATTTTCTAATTTTTACCATATCGTTTAAAAGTACTACTTTTGTCTTAATAATTTCTTACTATATCATACCATAAAGAATGTCACTTAAATCTGATATATAACTTTAGATACATAAAACACCTAACACGAAGACGGCACAACAAAATTGAGAATATTAAAATCATTATATCCCCTGTTCTTCGAAGCAAAAAAAAGAAATACTGTGTCAAAATTTCCATTTCAAATTTGTCTCTAATTGATTATGTCATATCCACAAAAATAACTCCACTGGTTAAATGCAAATTATAAGCGGCAACAAGCGGTAGAGGGCAGTGTAATAGGATTGACCTCAGAATTATTTTCCACCTGCCGTAGAAGCGAACTCCCGAGGCAGTCGACCGCCAACGTGGGAATTATGTCGAACCATTAGTCGCTGTTGTAGATGAGCCATTATGTTACCAGCTTGCACGTACAAAGTAGTTCACACTTCCACAATGCACGTTATTATGGTCAGGATCAACGTGTTCTATGTTAAACAGATAGCTTAGTTATAGGATATTCTGCCGGATAGTCGGATTGTGGCAGTCGGTTTATGATGATAGAGCAAATTTGAATTATTTCGTTGTTATATTTTATTCCAGCGTTGGTTATGTGATATACAACTAGTCCGATGTAATTTTAGAGATTTAGTAATATAGTCGGGCATTCCTGAGAAGAAAATATGCCTAACATAGATAGTTATAGTTATGAGGTTACACCATAGACGTTTATGGGTTACACTAATATCTATGAGGAAAAATTTGTATTCTGAATTCTGTTAAATATTCAACATTATTATGGTCAGAGTCATTCCTACAGATGGCGCCACGCCTGTTGTTTCTGAAAATATTGAAAATTTTTTCAATGCAGTATCTACTTTCTTTTCCAATAATTCCCTCCCAACGACCTAAATTTATCCATTGTACTGATTCTGCGGTTGGCTCCTTGTGAAACATTATTAAATATTTTAAATGAACAAAGAAATTTTGCTTTTAAATGTTTCAAAATTGTATTTTCACTCTACACGTGTTTCGGCTTTTTTAGGCTCTTTTCAAGAGTACAGATGAGAGGTGATGAGAGATACTAAATTTATCCATTGATTCAATCATACTTTCTATAATAGAACAGTTAGTCGCGCAGTTAACAAGAAAATGATAAATCTTTCATTATTGTTACATTAAGAATCAAAATATGTCACAATTCGCATGCCGACACAATTTCTATTGCTCTGGTAAAACTTAAGAAGATACTGCACAATGCATCTTATTGGTAACACATACAGGATTATTGGTCAGAACTTCGGCCCGATGTCAACGAAGTCACCTTATATTGGTGTGTGAGCCTGTGCAATTAGTCTGCACCCAGTTTATTGTAAAGGGCTAGCTAGGGTCACATTTTATAGCTGCCGGCGCTTCAGATAATAAATCAAAGGTACTGAATTGATACTTATAAAAAGAATCTTAACTTACCTTACTAGGGGTTTATAAAAATGATTACTTCTAGAATCAAAAACCATATGAATAATTTCTAAGATAGAATGGAATATAGAAATAATAGTTTGCATGTTCTTACACCTGATATAATTTTTATTAATTATGTGTTTAATAACTATTATCGCAGTTTCTAATTATAAATTTAATATGACAGTTTTATTAAAAAAATTTCGGTATTTATTTATGAATTTTGGTCATGTACACTAACTGTTGTGTTGCTTTAGCAGATGCATACATGCACGCAGTGTAATCTCGTGCATTGCTAATCACCAAGGTATACGTAATACGACCAAAATTTACCGATAAAAACATAAAGTCTTGTTAACTAGTGAAAAAATATTTATATACTTAAATGTTATTGTAAAATGACAAAATGTGTATTAAGCTTTTGTAGTACAGGAAAATTACACATTTTTCCAGAAATAGTGGAATAGTTCTAACACAGTTGATTTTTAGTAGACACTCGCTTTGGCTTCTTTTTTAATATGCTAAATGTCTTCAATGATCGAGTGGTCAGCTTTCGTCGCCATATTGGAAAAATAATACCCAAAATTAGTAAATATCTAAATTATTAAAAAAAGTTCCTATAAAAATGATTCAGTTCCTTTTTCAATTTTTGCATCAACAACTTCATAACTTTAATAATGTATTGAATGCACTCTTAGTTAAGAGTGCCCTGCCATGGGGTTTCTCCAGATGCTATTGCTTATGCGAGTGATAACGATTTTCTTGCTTTATTGGTGCTAAAAGAAAGAAAACATCTCTGAACAATCACAATTTAGTCTGTTTAAAAAAAAATGAGTTGCTCGGAAAAAAAAGCGCTTCTCCACACCTGCTGAGAATATTACTGCCAGGCAAGCAGCAGTCCTAGGCTCAATGCTTCAACCTTACGATAACCATCCAAATAGTTATTGAGTTTATCATCAAATTTAATTACGGTATTGCTATAAAATGCTTCCTGAAATATGGAGCTGGCAAACTAAACATAAACATAAGTTAGCATAAGTTTTGTAAACAAAATTTTTTAGGTGGAAACGGCCGTTCGCTGGATATTTGCAACAAAATGGTTTTGAGTGTCATTTCTAAATATGACAGGCAAGTTTACATAGGATCATTGAAATGTATGTTAAATAATTAGGTGAAGTGATGGTCATAGTAATGGTGGGGGAGGCTGGCAAGTAATCCGTAGACACGCTTTTTTTACCCATTATCAGCCGTCGCCTCAGCCATGTACTTTTTTGCTCTTTCGCTGAATCTATTACCATTTTCTAATGAAGGTCAGGATGTTATTCAGTGCGTGGGAGCTCATATCCTCCCTTGGAAGCGCCTCAGTACTGAAGATGCTATACCTCAAGAGCCCAACGTTTCACACTGCCTCAGGAACCGGTAAGACGTTTCTTCATCACTACCATAACCAGGACATGTAGAGTCTTCCTCAACACCTATTAGTGATAGTTGCCTCATTAGTCTGCAGTGGCCTGTCAGAACTCACATTAAAAGATGCAGAGGCTTATGATTCCGACCCAGTAACCAGGACAATTTCGAATTATTCAGTCCCGTCACAAAATCTCGAGTTTGCCTACAGTCCCTGTTGATCCTCCAATACTTCCTCAGTATCTCGTTGGCCCACTGATTAAGGGCCATCGTAATCTGTCTTCATTCGATACCCAATATAGGCTCCGGTCCTAGACAGAGTTCCTCGGATTCAAGTCTAGCAAATTCATCGGCCTTCTTATTGTCTAGAACTCCAGTATGTCCCTGGGATCCACAGTCGTCTGACTTGTATATTACTGGCAAGCTCATTTAGATCGTTCCCGCACTCCTGAATGACAGCTGATCTCGTCTTGGGGGACACCGCTTTTAGAGTAGTCTGACCACCGGAGCAGATGTATATCATCTGTTCCTTACCTAATTCTTACCTTCAACCATAAGGATGGAGTGAACCTCTGCCTGTAAGACCGTAGCGTACGATCCTAGAGCAAAGCTCTTTTGCACTCCCTCTCTCTTCCAGAAATATTCCCTCCCCCGGGGATGGCCTGGCAGCTACACACGAACCGTTTATGTAGCACATTAGAGCATTTGAAGGGAAGTAAATTCTACCTTCCCTCCACTCTTCCCTCCATCCTGCTGGAAATAGTGAGGGTATATTTCTATTCAATCTTAGCTGGCCTTTCATTTCTCTCACCTTTAGGACGTAGATTGGGGTTTCACTCTCCGCCAATCCAGCAGTTGTTGCGTGACTATCAACTCTACCTGAATATCGCCAGCTTCCAGAATCCTAATAAGGTTACCCATCTTAAACCAGTATTCCCGTTTCCATTTTTTTCATAGTGTTTCAACTTAAGGCTAAAGTAGATCAAAAATTCTTACCACCAAGTTTAGTTGCCTAACTTAACATGTCTTGATTAAATTTTTTTTGCAACATAGAAGAACTCTTCAAAAGCATTTCTGTGTAAAACGTTTTTGGTCAGTCATGATGATTTTTATGCAATAATTCACACTTCAGTTTTTGAAACATTTAACAGATATACTGTAGTTATAAACACCAAGCAAGTAGTGACTAAACTGACTACTAAGTACGAAAACTTATGTTGGGTATAAATACCAAGCAAATTGTTCTTTTGGGGGAAATCAAACTTTTTTATTTTGATTATAAGAAACAAGCGAATAGTTCCCTGATGAGTATAGTCCAATTAGTCCTGGAGTGGGTTGGAATCTTTGATGTAAAGATAACGCTGAACGTAGTTTTCCACGAAACACCAAAACACTATATACTGTACTCGACGCGTGTTTCGCCAACCAAGTTGGCATCGTCTGGAAATGATTAAAACAGTTTTAATCATCTCCAGATGATACCTGATTAGCGAAACGCGCGTCGATTACGTATATAGTGTTTTTGAGTGTGTTTCGTGAAAAACTAAGTCAGTGTTATGGTCAAATTGTACAATATATATATATTGAATTATTAGACGTGGGTCTCTTAAATGATAATATTGCAATGTAAACCAAATGCAGTCGCTGGTCAAGGAATTTATTTTCCATCTAGCTGCCATGCTGTCAACAGTGCACACTATGTGTGATACGATACCAGATTCAGTTTTCCTTCAATATCTAATATTTTTAATACACATAATGTACATACATTAATATATTGCTTATTATCACCGAGCAACTCGTTCTTGCTAAGCGTAATAAACTTAAATGTTGGATACAAGATCTAAATAAATTATTCAAAAGAACAAAGAAAAATCAATTATATAACTTGTGTGTATGTGTCTTAAAACACTCACTTTTCTTGAAGTTTAGAATATATTTAGAATCTGTCAGGTATTTAAAACATAACACATAGATAACAGCCCAGGTAGCAAGAGCACGTGAAAATGACGTGAAAATGACGTGAAAAAATGGTCACCGAGTGACGAGAAATGACTAGTTGAATGACGTAAATATGACGTGAAAATGTCCTCCTAATGTCTTGGACCGATGACGTTGATTACTTGACGTTAATTTCACGTCATTTTTTAGACGTTATTTTGACGTCTTTTTCAGGTTATATTTGGTACCCCCTCCCAGGTTTTCAGTAATACAGATAAAACTATTAGTATTTAGTTCATATATATATTGAAAAAATATATTACTATATAAAATTTATGTTTATATAACATACTACATATTCAAAAAAATAAATGTTTATTCTATCTTACTATCATATACTAAACTGTGAATAATAGGTATTGCTACAGAATTTTCGTTAAACGTCAAAACAACACATTTGCCAGATATTTCACTAATAGGCCAGAGTAAACACAGAACACAAAAGGTCGTAAACGCCTGGGAATTCACAGTGGTCTCTGGTAAGAAGGACTGCGCGCGCATAAGCTGTACCTACACCGATTGGTTAATATTAATCACGTTGTTCAGAACTTCGAACGTAATTGCGCTCATGTCTGGATATATAGCAGTACTTTTGAATTCGATGGGATACAGGGTACGAAATTTATATCACAAAAATTATATGATGAATGGCTGTGGCCTGCAAATATTAAAAATGTTCCTAGAAGTAATAAAATATTTGTGCAAAAATTATATAGGCAAATGTTTTGCTTTTGCGCAAAAACAAACTAAAAACAATATTTTTGCATGCCTTTGATTATTCTCTTTGGAAACTGTTAAAAAAATACAGGTACTCTTGTAATGATGGCAATATGTCACTTGCAAAAAATGCCGCTTCGTTCCATATTGTATATGACTTTGCTATATAATAATAGCACCGAAAAAAGACGACAATATGACGTGTTATATAACGTGATATGCAGCACGTCATTTTAACGTCATTTATAAGACGTCATTATGTCGTCGATTTTTGGTTCACTGACGTCTTATGACCAGTAATCACCAGATTTTGACGTCATTATGACGTAACCTTGCTACCTGGGAGTGTTATCTATGAATAGAAAAATACAGACCTGTAATAACATTATGTAACTTTTTGAAACATTTATGTGACATTCTTTTGAAGCAACATGATCAGTAAAGCTGCAAATCGTTTCTGTGTATCATGGTCGTAGAGTACAGATGTACTTACTGTCGCCGGCATTCACCTTGACCGCGAAACTCTTTCTCCAGTCTAGTCTATTATTAGTTTTCGAGTTGTGTACACATTAAGTCACTTGGGCGTATTGCATATTGTTTTTGTGTTTTTATTTTATTTGTTGTACTGTATTGTTGATATTAATTTAATAATAAAGTATGGCAGACGTACACAGGGGTAGAAAACGGTCATTTGCTGACAAAGTGAATAAATTCATAGGTGATTTCCCGGATTTATTCTATGATGGTGCTAAAATAATTTGTAAAGTGTGCGAGAAAGATTTGATGTGCTGGGATAAGCGTGATTGTGGACTTCACATAAATAGTGTACACCATAAAAATAAAAAAAATGGCGTGCCTTCGACGACACAGTTTATGTTTGATTTACTATTAATGCTGATTGCCCGTGATGTTCCGCTGCACATACTCGATAAAGAACCATTTCGAGAGTTCTGGAATAAATACAATGCCCAGGTGAAGTTACCAAGTCGCACAACATTATGTAACTATCTACCAAATGTACACACGTAGACATGGTAAACAAGATGAAATATGAATTAAAAAATACACGGCTGTACTTATCTGTTGATGAAACAACAGACAACAGATTGTAAAAAAAATCTATTTTAAATGTTATAGTACGAGTACTGGACCCTCTTAAACCGACAGTTCCACTGTTACTAGCTAGCAAAAGACTAAGTCAGTGTACTAGCGAAACAATTACCAGGGCTATGCTGGAGACGTTAGAAAAATTTGAAATGTCAAAAAGTCAAGTGTTGATGTTTGTGACTGATGGCGCCGTGACAATGCGTTCGGTAGGCCGTTCTTTGCAAGAACAAGGTTGTACGTTTATACATGTTACGTGTAAAGTGCATGCTTTACATCTTGTGGCAGAAACTATTCGAAAAGGTTTTCCAGAGGTGGATGCATTAATAGCAAGTACAAAAAAAGTACTTATTAAATCTCCTAAACGTCTCCGTGCATTTCATAGCAATTGTCCCGGTATTCCTGAACCACCACAGCCGATTCTTACACGTTGGGGAACATGGTTGCAGGCAGCTTTTTATTATGCTGAATATTTCCAACAAATAAAAGCTGTGATACTACAATTCAATCCAGATGAGGCTGCAGCTATTAAAGAAAGTCAGACAAAATTCGAAGATATACTGATAACTGTACAATATCATGATTTTTGGTCTAATGAGATTATCACAACAACTGGTGTTCCTCAGGGCTTCGTACTCGAACCTTTATAAGTGATATTACCAATGATTTACAATGCAATACACTACACGTATATTTCGCGATTTAAAACTGTATAGTCCTATTGCTAGCATAGAAGATTGTGCTGAATTGCGAGCAACGGCTATCAACCTAGTGTAGAGAAAATAGGCTGCAATTAAATATCGCAAAATGTAATTCGATGATATATTATCGTATGCAGAATCCAACAACATTTGTTTATCACATAATAATAAGGTTAGAGAGTTGCAAGATCTTGGTGTTCTATTTGATGCTAATTTTTCTTTTGCTAATCATATCAATGATATTACAGCTAGTTCTTTTAGAAAGTTAGGTTTTTACGTAACTATAGAACGTAGTGGCAATACATTAAAACTTCTTTTCAACTCATTTGTTAGATCAAAACTTAAATATACTTCAGTTGTGGGCAGTCCTGGCTATGACAACCATAAATGTAACATTGAAGAGCCTCTAAGCCGCTTTCAAATATCTTTGGTATCTTGGAACTTACTCAGAGAGGAGATTTCCACATTATGAATTATTAAATAAATTTCACATAAGTGAAATTAAATAAATTGAGAGGATTTCGACTTTGGTAACTATTTAGGTACCTATTATTTCTAGTATTTATTACTATCTTGTAAATTAAATTTTACCCTCTCTGTTGGAATACTTTTGTATTGTAATTTTTATTATACCTTTATTAGTAGATACCGCTTGTCGGGAGTTGAAGGCGAAAACCAGAAACCGGTCTGTGAATAATATGCTCGATGGCCTCTAAGAGTGAATTCCATTTATTTCGTAGACATATTTTTCTAGCGGGCAATCACAATTAAAGCTTAAATACTTCTCTTAGTATGACACAAATTTATAAATCATTAAGAAGTTTGTGTTGGTAAATTTTTTTAATCTGCATTTAAATAATTGAGAGGATTTGGACTTTGGTACCTATTTAGGTATTGTTCCTAGTATTTATTACCACCTTGTAAAATATCTTTTACCCTCTCTGTTGGAATACTTTCGTATTACAATTTTCATTATACTTTTATTAATAGATGTTTTTAATATCAAAATAAGTGAAGTAAGGAAATTTATTCTTAAATCAGCAGATTCAAATGTAGTTTTATATGACATCAAAAATATACTGTGACAGACCTCAAACTATCTTTTTCTTATCTAACTTTTTTGGATATCTTTTTGTATCAATTCTCTATAATATTAATATTGCTATAACCTTTATGTTGTACACTTTGTATCTTTAAATTATAATTTCCCTGCCCTGTAATTAGACTTATGTCTGGGCAGTTGTACTTAAAATAAATAAATAAATATATAACTTTGTTAAAGGGGGTATAATAATATTCATAGCAGAATTAAAAAATACTAAAATTACCTAATATAAATTACTATTTTCAATTTAAAACTGAATAAAATTTAACGTTTTAAAAAGCTTATCAGTGAAATCGCCCTTTTATCAACGCACGTGAATGATTGTTTAAAAATAGTTTATAACATCCAAGTTCATTTACATAAGACTTTACTTATAGTAAACAACTATCATTTATTAAATAAAAAATCTCTTTGTCTGTCTACCAAAAGAATATGAGATAACTCAAATACTTTATTAATCTCATATAAGGACATTAAAGGCTCATATATTTCTAGATCTTTTGTCAGATTTCAGGGATCATCAGATAAACGTGCGTAATGTATTTACATAGACATGTGTCTTTTACGGATAACCTGTCATGTTGGATTGTGGTTTGTAGACTTAATTCCATGTTTTGGTTGTTAGCGAAATCCTTCCAATCAAGGGCAGCAAATTGTACACGTGATTTCCTTTAATTTGACTACAGCACTCAATAAAGTCATATTGACCACTGGTGCAAATGTTTTTCTAAATGTCTTGAGTCATTACCGACTTGATATTTCCTTCCGGCTGGTTTTCATGTCACCGGCAACTTCACCATACTTTGAATTTATCTGGTGATTCGCACCATTCTTGCACTTTTTCCTGTAGTTGTATATTTTGTAAATTAATTTTAGTTTCATTCATGGCGATGTTTTCTAGTTATAGTTTATTTCTGATTTTTTTCGTACTATGGTGTTTCTAAGCTTACCAATCTTGCATAAATTATTATTGTTTTCCTATCACCGGCACCTTCACCATTAGGTACTTGGATTTTCTCTGTTTTGCACCAGTCTTGTCTACTATTCACGTTTCTTCTGTATTTGTATATTTTGTAAATTAATTTTAGTTACATACGTAACTGTTCGGTTATATTTTATTTCTGATTTTTTCCGCGCCATGATGTTTTCTAAACTTACCAGTTTTGCATACTTATCCATCCTATTATTAGTCGTATTTTAGTATGTTATCCAGCAGTGGCGGTTCGTGGGACAAGAGATAGGGAGGTCAATTAGAGAAGTTTACTGTGTTACCTACCTTTTAAAGTGATTTAAATTCCAAGTCTATCCTCCGGTCTTTTTGAGATGCAAAGTGGTCAATTACTTTTTCATTAAAATCTTTTATCTTCTTTATTAATGCCCTTTCTATGGTAAGCATAGCTAAAGAAGATAACCTTTCCTGACCCATGGTATTTCTTAAAAATGTCTTTATTCTTTTTAAGGTGGAAAAACAACGTTCACTTTCGACGGTAGTCATAGGGAGAGTACACAAGATTTTTAACAGTTTGACACTTTCAGAAAAAAATATTGCACAAATTATTGTTAATAAAAAGTTGTAATAAAGCAACTGCACCTTCACTATTGGAAAAATCTTTTCGGCTATATAATACTTCTAATTCAGTTTTAAGTTTCAAATGATTTATGACTGGATACTCCATTTTAACTAATTTAAACATATCTTGAGGAAAGCTTTTTTTATAATATTTAAATCGATCTGCGTGAAATAACGGAGACACTGCTAAATGATTTCTGAAGCCAAACCTGTTTTTGATCTCAGATGTAATTATATCACAAACTTCTAATGAAATTCTCCTTTTTGATTCTACCGTATTACATCTCTGGGCAGACTGCATGGATGTCTCCTCCAAATAGTTATTCAAAATTTTATTTCTGATGTCTTCAATTTTACTATTAAAAACGCCAATACACTTATTTACTGTTATGACATCGATATTAAATTTTTGTAATTGATTGAACAATATATCACAATGAAGCATAACTAAATGAAAAAAATTTAACCAGTAAAGGAAATGTTCATTTTGTAAGTAGTCTTTTAAACTAATAACTTGGTTTAGAGTGTTGTTTTCTGATTCCTTATCAATGATTTTTTCTAAACAATCTAATAATTCTGTTCGATAGGTATAAATAAACAGTCTCTATGCACTTTGTATTAAAATTCCATCGTGTTGGAGCCGCTTTAGGTAATCTCACCTTAACATTATCTAACACGGCTGTTCTTTTTGGCGATTTTCCAAAGAATGAAGAAAAGCTATATAAATTAGCAAAAAAAATTTTTACGCTTTTATCCTGACTTGATGCTTTTTGTAAAATTAAAATTAGTTGTTGAGCGTAACAATGAATAAAATATATTTTGTACAACACTCATATTTAATAGTAAACACCAAAAACACTGTTTTACTTAATTTCACTACAAGTAGAGATTTACTAATAAAATGTTCACAGATAAAAACATTAAAAACAACGCGACAGAATTTACCGACCAACGCTTACCTTGTCAGCATTAAGACTGATTGCTCACTGCTCTACTGAACTTCGTGCGTTACCGTAAAATGTGTCAGAGACATTGTCCCCGCCAGTGTTTTCTGTCTCTTTCGCTTTCTGACGATTCGCGCATAAGTCTATTTCACTATAATTCGTTGTAAATTCGGTCCGTGGCTAGCTTTGAGGACAAGTTTTGGATTGACCCAGGATTTTTAAATTCTATAAATGAATAATGTAATGAATATGAAATCCTGCAATCTAGATATTTAAATAGTATTGTGCATAGAATGAACTAGAAACTTTAATATATTTTTTAAGCATATTAAAAATATATACCTATATTATATATTTTTAAACTTCAGAAAATGAATAGCTCTATTTTTTTATTTGTATGTGGGAGGTCATTGACCAAATGACCCGATAGAAGAACCGCCAGTGTTATCCAGTCTATAATTTTTTGTTTCTGTTCGTTCATGTTCGCTTTTTCCCTTTTTACCTTGTCACATACCCTTCTTCCTTTGATTACACCGGCACACAAAAAAAAAGTTGTTTGTACATTTGATAAAAAATTGTGATTATGTTGATGAAAAAAATTTTGTAGACCCGGATCGAAGAGGATTTTTTATGTAATTTGATCTGCTGAATCCGAATCTGAAATATATTTGGCCCATTAATCCCTCAAAATCTCAAAAAATCGCAAAAAACCGATAAAATAGCAAAAAATTGCAGTTGAAAAAATTGAAAAAAAATCTATGAAACACGATTAAATACGTTTCGTGTATTTTTTTATGCATAAAATACAAGTTTAGAATCTGAAAATGTGAAAAATTGTAAAATCTATAAAAAATGACGTATAAACAGAATGAAAATTTTTTTTCATCAACATAATCACAATTTTTTGCCATTTTTAGCAATTTTCGAGGGTTTTTTACAATTTACTTAGATTTAAAACGGCTTATGGTCTAAATATACTTTAGATTCGTATTCAGCGGATCGAAATACATAAAAATTAGGCATGGTTTACATCCACAAAATTTTTTTTATTACCGAAACACCCAATTTTCGCTATTTTTTACGGTTTTTCAATTTACTCGATATTTGAGGGTGTACGGTCCAAACTGACTTCAAATTCGGATTCAGCGGGTCGAAATACATGTCGGGAGGTAGGTGGCGTCAAATGTAAAAACAAATTTTTTTTCTGTGCCGGTGTTTTTATTGCTTTTCTGCTTTAAGTCCAATTTATACAGTTTTTTTCCTCAGCTTCTTGCCTCAAAATAAATCTAAATAATCTTTTCTCTATATAATAATTCACTTAATATGGAATGCAGTTTTAATTTGAGTTGAGAGGCGGCGGAACTATGATGAAATTTCTTCACGGAAACATGCGTTTTAATTTATTTCTGAAACATAATTACTTCCTCACCCCTCAAAGTGAGGAAGTTATACATTCGTGAAAAAAATATTGAACATTTTTATTGCATTTCTGGACGAATCTCGACGAATTATGACGATACACAAAATTTCAGACAGAACAAATTTTCTGTCTGTGTGTCTGTGTGTCTGTCTGGTTCGCAATAGCAGCTACAGTTTTTGAGATAAAGCTTTCAAATTTGGTACACACATTCTAGAGTTCAAGGAAGAGATTGAGTTCGTTGGTGACCAAAATCGGTCCCAATGTCTAAAAAAATTATTAGTGACATTCCACCAATGTGACTTTTTTCAAACGTCAAAAATGGTGACTTTTTTGAAACGTTAAAAATTACTTTCTATTATAAACTCCACCACACGTCGAGTTTTACTACGGTGAGGAAGTTCTGATCCCCTAGTAATTGGCAGCTGGTTTTCTCTTCTCACTTCATTTTAGAAAAGTGAAATTTTCGTGCATTAAAATATTTCCCACTGTCTGCTTAGATAGATGTTTTAACCGTATATTCATTAATAATAAAACTTACATATTAGTATATGACAATTGCAATAGGAAGTTTATATAGTTTATATGTGTGCGTCTGTGTGTGCGTGCGTGCGTGCGTGTGTGCGTGTGTGCGTTTCTGTGTATACGTTATGTTACAGCGAATATGATTAATTGTACAATATTCATCAGCTTAATGACACCACTCAAATAGTACTAAAAAGGGAGCATATGAGAAGGTGGTAACTTTAAGCTGATAAGTGTGGTACATAATCACCGGAGAATAAGCATAATTCCCATTAACTTCGGTTAATTTAAGAAATATTATTGTTTTTATTACTTTCTCTGATCATTATGAAAAATCTCCAATGCTGGTTGGACAATGTGATAAATTCTTAACTTTTTTGTCATTTTGAATGTTATGAAGGTCACAGTTTAAGATCAGTGATGGAAAGTGAATTGATGGGCAAGGGAAATGGAACAGAATTATGGCATTTTAAAGGTCACTTTAGGTAAGGAGAATTAAGAGGAATGACATAAATTTGAATGATTATTGTAGGGCAAGGTTGTAAACTAATAAAATTTTGTTACACTTATAAATTACCTAATTTTTCTTATAATGTTTATGGTAGTATCTAATTATATTGTCAAAATTCTCAGAACTAGCTTTGCGCATATTATGATGTGCAGTACTAGTTGAAAATAGATGGTGGGTATTAGACATTTTATTTGCTCATTACTAGTTCTGAGCATTTTTTTTTCGGGTATTAACCGAGGTCGCATATTGGGTCTAACATACTAGTCATTTACTATTATAATAATTTGTATATATAATATGTGTTTATATATGTGTATATGTGTATATGTGTGGGTATGTATGTGGGTATGTATGTATATATGTATGTATGTATGTATGTATGTATGTATGTATGTATGTATGTATGTATGTATGTATGTATGTATGTATGTATGTATGTATGTATGTATGTATGTATGGATGTATGTATGTATGTATGTGCGTATATATGTGTGTATATGGGTTTATGTGTGTATGTATGTGCATGTGTATGTATATGTGTGCATACATGTTCGTATATGCGTATGTGCTTATTTTTGTTTATACCATTTTTTATTACCATCTTTCTTTTTCATTTTCATTTTATTTTTGTATTGCTATTTTTATTGTCATTTTTCTTTTTACTGTTACCGTTAATTCAAGTTATCTCCGTATCCTGTAATTGGGCTTTTGCCTGTAGGATATGTATTAAATAAATAAATAAAATAGGTAAATAAATAAATAAATACTTATTATGATTTATCACATTCTCTAAGGCGCATAGGGATTTTTTTATAATCGCTGGTAAGTGAGGAAAACTTACTGATTTATCACGTTTCCCAACAGTGCTTAGAAATTATGCAAAGTCACCGGTGAATGTATTAAAATCTTATTACAATTCATAAATTTGCAGAAGTATTTTACAAGATACTATTGTTTAACCGATATATACGATAATAAATATGGTGATTCCTAATACAATTTTTCTTTAATTTTGAAGTTTTTCCTAACTAATTATTTCATTTTATTTTGTATCTAATAATGAAGTCAATAATTTTGTTACTATTAAAGGCTATTTATTTCGATGTTTATTTGGTAACCAACTTACAGAAAAACACCATAAACGCCACTGGGGTTATTATAGCTGTTAAACCCCAACACAACACATAAAGGTCAGACCCGATATCTTCAATTTTGTCATGGTTTTTTACGATCATCGGAGGGACAAGAAATCCTAAAGCGCTTCCAAACTGCATTCCAAAAATACCCAACGAACAAACTGTTGACACCTAAAAAGTGAAATAAAAAAAATAAATAACGATTGTTTGTATGAATTTTTTTATAGAACTAATTTTTTCTGTCTACTTTAAGGAATGACTGATGCATTAACCAATTAATTGATTATTAATTCATTAACAAAAAAAATTACATAAAAAACAGAGAAATGGTTTATTAGAAATTTGAAGATAATAAAGACCAAATATAGATGACTGAGTATACAGAAATATTTAAGTCCAAAAATAGTTAATTAAAAACTGTCTGTTTTTATTAGAGAACTTAATCCCCAGAAATTAATGTTGTCACCAATATCAGAGAAAGCAAGCGATGCGTGTTACAGTTATTTGACTTCAGTTACACGGATTTTATATTTGTATAAAATGGCGTGTTTCTTACATATAATCATAATATCTTTAATTTTAAATGAATATATATATATATATATATATATATATATATATATGTATATATATATATATATATATATATATATATATATATATATATATACATATATATATATATGTATATATATATATATATATATATATATATATATATATATATATATAGATGTATATTCAGTGGAAGTATTCTGCAAAATTGTTTACTCTAGATTTGATCAGAAAATACGTTAATAAGAATTTCGAGGATAAAGACACTTACCTCGTTTGCCTTAAACCAGGTTACTGCTATTTTTGAGGCAAACTTAATATAAATATTTGAGAAACTGCAACAATTGTCTGTCCCATTAACACAATGTAAAATAAATTTTGTCCAATAGAAAAAACTTTAACAGCAGCTCCAATAGCAGTTGCGAAACATCCTATTAATGCTGCTACTCTTAGTCCCTGAAAATTGAAAATTAACTTTATTTACAACATCATTATTTTACGAAATAAATGTTGGTATTAAAAAGCAAAAACATGTGTAACTTAGGGTCTCTACATTAATCACCTTAAGTAAGATAACATGGTAAATTTATTTGAAGATAGAAAGGGGCCTTAATATTACTGTTGTATAAATCTTCATGGTATGAACGCATTTTTCAATTACGTTGTAAGACACTCCCCTTAAAGAGATTTAAAAAGCAAAATGTTTTTAAATTATGGTATATACTTTTGCCGTTATTAGGGCGGCGCGGCGGGTCGAAAAAAAAAAATTTTAATTTTCAAACGACAGAAAGACTTCGCAAGAATGAACTTTTGTCTACATTTTAAGACTACAATGAGTTAAAAGGTTCATTAATTTTGAAAATACAGCGATTTCAAAAAAGGCATACTTGCAATTTTTAAAATCTGTTAGAAAATAACAAACTTTAATATTTTGCATGACATTTTTTATTTTTCAACCCATTTCAATAAACTTGGTCTTGTTACGTAAGCAATAGATTTCGCTCTAAGGAATTGTAAACAAATTACCGAAATGTCAAAATATAAGACCCATTTTCTAAGAGTACTTCTAGTGCTTATACTACTACATCTTAAATAATCACTGGCGGTTCTTCTATAAGATCATTTGGTCAATGACCTCCCACATACAAATAAAAATAGAGCTATTCATTTTCTGATGTTTAAAAATATATAATATATATATTTTTATTATTCTTAAAAATATATTAAAGTTTCTAGTTCATTCTATGCACAATACTATTTAAATATCTAGATCGCAGGATTTCCTATCCCCTCCGAGCACCGAACCTCTACATTCATATTCATTACATTATTCATTTATAGAATTTAAAAATCTTGGGTCAATCCACAACTTGTCCTCAAAGCTAGCTACGGACCGAATTTACAACGAATTAAAGTGAAATAGACTTATGCGCGAATCGTCAGAAAGCAAAAGAGACAGAAAACACTGGCGGGGACAGTGGCCCTGAGACATTTTACGGAAACGCACGAACACAGAGGACCTCTCTGTGTGCACGAAGTTCAGTAGAGCAGTCTTAATGCTGACTAGCTACGCGTTGGTCCGTAAATTCTGTCGAGTTGTTTTTAATGTTTTTATTTGTGAACATTTTATTAGTAAAGCTCTGCTTGTCGTGAAATTAAGTAAAACAGTGTTTTTGGTGTTTACTATTAAATATGAGTGTTGTACAAAATACATTAATACTAAAAGATGGACATAAGTTGGGTTATGAAGACCGAGTGAAATTCAAAGGTGGTGACCGTCCAAAACCTAATATGACGATAAAGCAAACATCTCTTGATAAGAAAAGGAAGTTAATAGGTATTTTCGAAATTCAATGTACGATTTATCCGAGTGAATTTGCGGATGCAAGGTAAAAAATGCATTTTTTTGTTTCCCATGCCTGTTATTTGGTGACGATCCTGATCCTATATGGTCCAAAATAGGTGTAACTGTCTTGAAACATTTAAAAATAAAAATACAGAAACATTCGCTCGCATCAAGTCATATGAATAACTGTTGTATGTAGTCTAGCAACACTTGGTACCAGCAAATTTTATTCATTGTTACGCTCATCAACTAAATTTAATTTTACAAAAAGCATCAAGTCAGGATAAAAGCATGAAAATTTTTTTTGCTAATTTACATAGCTTTTCTTCATTCTTTGGAAAATCGCCAAAAAGAACAGCCGTGTTAGATAATGTTGTTAAGGTGAGGCTCCAACACGATGGAATTTTAATACAAAGTGCATATAGACTGTTTATACCTATCGAACAGAATTATTAGATTGTTTAGAAAAAAATCATTGATAATGAATCAGAAAACAACACTCTAAACCAAGCTATTGGTTTAAAAAACTACTTACAAAATGAACATTTTCTTTACTGGTTAAATTTTTTTCATTTAGTTATGCCTCATTGTGATATATTGTTCAATCAATTACAAAAATGTAATATCGATGTCATAACAGTAAATAAGTGTATTGGCGTTTTTAATAGTAAAATTGAAGACATCAGAAATAAAATTTTGATTAATTATTTGGAGGAGACATACATGCAGTCTGCCCAGAGATGTAAAACGGAAGAATCAAAAAGGAGAATTTCATTAGAAGTTTGTGATATAATTACATCTGAGATCAAAAACAGGTTTGGCTTCAGTAATCATTTAGCAGTGTCTCAGTTATTTCCACGCAGATCGATTTAAAGATTATAAAAAAAGCTTTCCTCAAGATATGTTTAAATTAGTTAAAACGGAGTATCCAGTCATAAATCATTAAAACTGAATTAGAAGTATTATATAGCCGAGAAGATTTTTCCAATAGTGAAGGTGCAGTTGCTTTGTTACAGCTTTTATTAACAATAATTTGTGCAATACTTTTTCTGAATGTGTCAAACTGTTAAAAATCTTGTGTACTCTCCCTATGACTACCGTCGAAAGTGAACGTTGTTTTTCCACCTTAAAAAGAATAAAGACATTTTTAAGAAATACCATGGGCCAGGAAAGGTTATCTTCTTTAGCTATGCTTACCATAGAAAGGGCATTAGTAAAGAAGATAAAAGACTTTAATGAAAAGGTAATTGACCACTTTGCATCTCAAAGAGACCGGAGGATCTACTTGGAATTTATATCACTTTAAAAGGTAGGTAATACAGTAAATTTTTCTAATTGACCTCCCCTATCTCTTGACCCACGAACCGCCACTGTAAATAATGCCAATCAACAATACGAGCTATAAAACTAATTTATAAAAATCTTGTCTAGGTAAATAATACGACGAGATGGCAGAGAACATTTCGCCAGAAATCCATAATTAGGTGGCAGGCACTAATGAAATTAACCCTAATGTAATATTATTGAATCATTAAAAAAGATCAATAGTTTCAAACGCTGAAGATTCAATAAACAAATAGGTAATGAAGTCTAGCAGATCATACCCCTTGATTTTAATATCCTGCAGTCACAATTACCGTAACTTTTATCTTCAAGCTGTGCATTGCCCGTGCTATCGAAATTTAGGCAGTTCTACTCAATGTCGGGTTAAGCCTTATTATAGCTACTCAATATTATTAAATTGATTTCGACCATTGTCGTGCAGTATTTGAAGAGACCATGGATATACAAAGTAATGCAATAAATTTAACTTAGGACTGCAGGGCGGTCATGGTATAAATTTGTTTTTAACAGTGTTCAATTTTTGTAAGAAAATTTAAAGTTCAATCATTACCATAACCAAGTGTATTGAAATCGGTTGAGAAATAAATAAAGTTAAGGGTAGTAGTAGCTATTACCTTGAAAACGTATTTATGAATGGGCTAATCCGTACACTATTCAGTGTAGTCGCAGTCAATTTGTATTGTAAAATCAGTGTTTACTTCACTGTTTACTAGTGAGCCGTAGGCCCAACATATTAAAATTGTGGTAGGGTATTAAACGGAGGCAATTCGCTAGTTCTGATTGGCAGACAGATCGTAAACAGATCAGCTTACGGGTTGCCGCGATCTAACTTCTTTTGCCAGAGGCGTCACATATAGGAAGCAGGTGAATAAATAAGAGAAGGGCGAATCACTTAAAATACAAGTATATGTATCATATAATAGTAATCATTGATTAAAATAATTATTACCTCATGAAAATACACAAAATACCTAAAAATTGCCATAAATTGAAAAAAAATTGAACTATATAAAACGCAACAAAAACACTGTTAGCTTTTAAAACAGTTAAAAATATAAAAAAAATTATAACAATAATTACTACACAAAACAGAACAATAACTGAATATTAAAAAGACCTATATCACAACAAAGAATGAAAACAGAGAACATAAAAATAAATAGTGAAGCTCGTAAAAAAATATAACATCAGAACAAGAAAATATACATATACAGTGTATTTCCCGATTGAGTTCGCAATAGGTGATATGGACCTCAAATCTTAGATTTTTTTTTGCAGTTATTATCCCTGGTTATCTGAAAATAAATTTTTGGTGTACTTTTGTTTTGTTTTTAATCGCGTAGGCCATGGTAGTTAAGCAAAAACTACTTTCTTGTTATGTAAAGTACATTTTCTGTAAAGACAGCAAAATGTCAGTGAAGAAAGGTATTCAGATTAATAATTTACACTTGTATGCAAGATTTTAAGAAGATTCGCCTACTTTAATGATTTTGACCTTTCTCTACTATACTGCCGTGCTAAGGCTAATGGGCGTATCTGACATTGTATCGAAATTCGGTTTATGGGATTTTTACAAAGGCAAGCATGTATTTGACTTTATTACTAAAATAATAGCGCGTATCTGTATTCTAAATTACCTAAAAAATCTTTTTAAAATATCGGATATCTCCACCGCATAGTAATATTGCAAAGCCAAATGGTCGTGTCTAACATTTTCTTAGCCAAAAAAATCGAATATGCAGTGTATTACAGACAGATATAGGTCATATCGTAATTTTTGGGCTAATATCCACTAAGCTAATTAGTCTTATATCATTAATATTAGCAGATACGACTAGGTGTATCACAAACAGTTGGCATATAGAAAAATACAAAACCTTAATTATCTCGAAACTATGTTTTTGCAGATACGCCCTTTAGCATAAGGACGGCAGTATAACCGCATTTTACGTTAAAATAATTTACCTAAATAACTAAATAAGTTTTTTTTTTTAAATCAACATACTTAGTGATGTAAAATGACGGTTATTATACAGAAATAAGACATAACAAAGTATTATTATATTACTAACTCCAAATTGTGTAAAAACTATTATAAATAAAACAATATCAATATCTTGATGTCTTTAAAAATGAAATTAAAATAATTAATTTCTGAAGCATACATTTTAAGGAGTTATAACTCCTTAAGACAGCTTTAGCACGCCTTCGTCGCAAGGATAACCAACAGAAAACTTTAAATCGCTATTAAAATTTTTCTATTGATGAGAACGAAAAGTGAGAACACGACATGATTCATCTTCAATACCATATGGATTTATTATATAAAATTGCATGCCATACTGATGCCTATTTTGTTTATTAATAAGAAATACGAACAAATTATTTGGTGTCATTTTATGAAACTAAATAATCGTATTTCCTACTAATGAAAAAATACGCATCAGTATTGGTTGCCTATATGATTATATATTAAATCTGTATGGTAGTTAGGATGAATCATATGTGTTAGTTTTTCGATATATCTGACAGAAAAATTTTAACAGTGATTTATAGATTTAAGTTGGATATCTGGTGAAAACGCAGCTATAAAATACAACTGAGCAGAAGTTTGTATATAGCACTGCTCTTAATAATAATAATAATATTTATTTATTTGCCCAACAGAAAATCCACTTACAGGACAAAATGTATGAAATACAATAAGAAAAAAAATTTATATTATAAGGATACATAGTAGACTTAACTTAAACAAAGTAATACATATAACTACAATAATATAGCACTGGAGGGTGACAATAATATAATAATAACAGCAGTTTAGATCGAGTTATAAACATAATTAGTATTCAATAAAGTAGGTAACATAACAATAATGGTGGGATAGTTAAGCTATGGATGAAAGTGTCTATGAATGGTTTCTTTTAAGGATAGAACTGAACAGAGATTAATATCACACAGATCAGATACAGAGTTAAAATTATGTGACATAACGTAAATAGGCGACTTTTTAATGACATTGGCTCTTGCATTAGGTGTGTAAAAAGTGATATTTTGTCTGGAATTGAAAGTTGGCACTATAAAATTAAGGAATTCAAGAAGTGGTGAACAGTCAATTTTATTATGAAGCAGATTGTGGAGAAAAAATTAAACTGTTCATAATCCGTCGAGTCTTTAATGATGACATCTCGAATCTAGATAAAAGTAATTCGTGGTTGAAGCCTCGACCAGGATATACACGATCATTTTTATAAGCTAAGAATTTTAAAAATTTTCTTTGGATAGATTCGAGATATGTTGAATGGTTCTCATAAATTGGGTACCAAATTAGAGATCCATACTCCAATTTGGAACGTACAAGTGAATAATAAAGAACATTCAACGCAGCGTCGTTAGTGAAAGATTTACAATTTCTGATAATGAAACCTAAAGTTTTTGAGGATGATAGTCCTAGATTGTTTATGTGTTCGGCAAAATATAATTTATTATCAAACAGTATGCCTAAATCTTTTGTTGAATTTTGCCTATCTAACACTTGGTCGTTTAGAGAATACTCATATAAAATTGGCTTGTTCTTTCGCGAGTAGCTTACGACTTTACACTTAGATACATTTAGATTAAGTTTGGAAGTAGTATACTATTCTCCAAGCAAGTTAACCTGGGATTGTAAGAATAAGCAATTCTGTATTGTGTTAATCTTAGCATATATTTTTAGATCGCCTGCAAACAGGAGCTTATCACAGTCAATCACTTTAGTGACATCATCAATAAAGAGAAGAAATAAAAGCGGTCCAAGATTGGAGCCTTGCGGAACTCCAGACGTAGCCGTATACATATCCGACTTAAACCCATTGTATGCTACGTACTGTAATCTATTATCTAAGTAGGAAATAAAGAAATTAATCAAACTGCAGGAAAACCCAAAATATGCGAGTTTAGATATTATAATAGAATGATTAATAGTATCGAAGGCCTTTGAGAAATCCGTATACACCACGTCCACCTGTCCCTGCGTATCTAAGGTTTCCGATATTTTTTTGCGTAATTAGGACTAAATTAGTTACAGTTGAGCGCTGCTCCATGAAACCATGTTGATCAATTGAGAGCGATTTTTTTACTGAAGGATAGACGTGATTGTATATGGAAATCTCGAAGACCTTCGCGAAATTAGACAAAATTGTGGGCCTGTAATTTGCTAAATTACTTTTATCACCATTTTTTAACACTGGACAAACTCTGGCTAATTTCCAACAATTTGGAAATTGAGACGTACGTAATGACAAATTAAAAATTATAGCCAACGGTTTAATGAAAACTCCAGAGCAGTGCTCTTAATCAATAATCCCCGTATGAGCTACATAATCAAATATACAAAGCATGTTAAATTTTCAACTAAAAAAAAACATTTTAATTCAGTATTAATCTGCTTCTTTCACTCACATATTCGACAAAAGCAGAAATCGGATTATTTTGACCGTAATATGAAAATGACGTCGTCATTAATATTTGACACAAGTGACAATTTTGGCATTCTGTCATCACAAAATAACATGATAGTCATTTCCATTAGGACCGTGACGTGACCGTCTCATATATCCAAGCTCACATCACTAAACATACTAATGGTTTTTTTAATGTTATTGATTATTTTTAAATACCTATAATATACGCGATTAGACGCTGCCCATGACCTGGAATTCTTTCAAGGTTAAAGCTACTACTGCCGGTATCACTAGAAATAAAGAATTGGTAGGCAAAATATCAAAGTTTGTTTTTTTGTTTCAGATTTTAAAAATGGTAAGTAAGCCTTTTTTTGAATTCGCTGTATCTCCAAAATCAATGAATCGACATAACTAACTCATTGTATTCTTAAAACGTAGAGGGAAGTTCATTCTTTCGAAATCTGTCATTAGTTCTGTCATTTTGACAACTTTTAATTGAAGAGAAGAGCTCAAAAGTTTATACATTCAATTGCGTTCGCCATGTTGAATTTTGAATCAATCAGCTTACATTGACACCTAGTTCGCTGAAACCGGCTAAGATACAATAATTTGCCAAAGAAAAAAAATGATAAGGGATTTTTTGGTCCACCCGGTATAATCTCTAATATAATTATGACAATAAAATTGTACTCTAACAATTTAAAATATTCCAGTAAATTCCAAAGCGTTTTTATAAAATTTATTTCATTATTTTTCTCAGATTTGTTAGATAGGATCATAAATTATATTAATTTGATTGACAATTCACCTATTTGAATTATCCATACAGATCTATTTATCGATAATGTACTCATTTTAAAAATATTTTGTTGTAAAGAAATATTAAAAAATAAAAATAATACTGTTTGTTTCAATTTTGTTTATCATATTTTTTTGTTGCACACTAAAAAAATAAAATCCAATGTCGGTCTGCTCCGATATTATGGGAAATTCTCTAGGTACCTATTGAAATTTGGCGTAAATCACTCGAGACACTACATTTCAAAAATGATGCAAATTGGTAGCTTAGGTGTTGATATGATGAATGTTAATACATCTTATCTGAGACACAGTTGGCGTTACGACTATTTTTTCCATGTACTAATGTTCCCTATCGATTTAAGACAAATTTCCGTAGCCACATTGTAAAAACTATCGTCAATTTAATGTCTTTTTCATATCGCGTAATCACTAGTTATACGCCGACTACTTGTAGAAGGTAATGTATACTGAATATTCAAATTCAGGGCGTATATATAGAATAAGCCTAAATCCTGACAAACCAGAAGTATTCCCTAAAAATTGCAATGAAAATACAATTTTAATTAAACCAAAACGAGTGAAACAAACTATGATAACATTTATTCCCAACTCAAAAACAGTATAGACTCGGCTGGATTAACCATAGATATTGTGAATGTCCGAAAAGGAAAGCAAGGAAAGCATACAGTGTAAAGATCAGGTATCATTAAATAAGCTAAAATGTAGCCTACAAGAAAAAAGTAGTGAAATATGGGAATTAAGGGGCCTAGTTGGGAAAAAGCTTCGGATAGCTGTGTTACTCTCTAGAAAGTTTTTATACATGCGCCGCTGAATAATTTTGCTCTTGACTATACCTTCACTGGACGTTTTATTCACCGACTTCATTGAGGTGCGATTCCCGACAGAGGTAACACTTCTTTGCTCCATTTGTAGTGACAAAGATACTTATTTAGAAAATTCTTTTTAACCAAATAGTACGGAATAAAAGTTTGAAACTTGCTGAGCATAATTATGAAGATTCATTCTAGACGACATGTATGAATTTTACCTCGAATTTTACCAATTGATATCATAATTCAGGAGCTAATCACGTCCAAATTTCACTTATATTTACAGTATAAATTTTCCCTACATAAAGTGAAAATTAATTAAAATAGATATACATGTACCCTCTAGTACACTTTCAACTACTGATCCTCCAAATTTGGTGTAATTTGACCAAACCGTATGGAAGAAATAAATTTTGAAAAATTACCTTACAAACACTGGTTCGATTAGCCCTCTTAAGTACAAAAAAGAAAATTAGTCCAAAATTAATTATAAAAGACGTTCGAGAAGAAGATATTCAGGAAGAAAATGAACAGATATCGAGAAATATTATTAAACAAAATAAATTAATCAGTATGAGCAATAATTTTGAATTTAAAGTAATACGTAAAATGGATCTGAAACCAGGATCCAAACGAGAGCAGTTGATTAACTTAATCGTAGCAGTTGACCCAACAACAAGACTAAGCATTCTAAATAAAGGAGCATTAAGTGTAGGATGGAAAATGTGTAGAGTAAAAGATTCACTACACGTTAAGCGATGTTACAAATGTGAATATTTCCATTTGACAAAATGCTGTAACAATATTACAACAGTATGTGCAATATGTGCGGGAAGTCATGAATCGAAGTTATGTACAAATTTAGAAAATAGCATTGGAAAACAGAACAACAACTAGATCTTCTTGGACTCTACAGGTTTCAGCTGGTGTCAAGTTTCTGCAGACAAGAAAGACATCTGGGGTGCTGCGATATATGGAAGCAAGGAATTAAAATACAAAGTGCTTAAAAAATTAAACAGTGTTTCAGTAAGTGGAGTTTTTGAACGTGCTGCAGTAGAGTTTACTTTACACAAAGAGCAAATTATTGTTATAGTGATATACAGACCTCCTAATGGACAATTAGATATGTTTTATGACAAATTAGAATCAGTGTTAATTAAGATTTTTGAGGAAAATAAAATAATTTTCATTGCTGGAGATTTTAACGTAGAAATGAAAAATGATAATAAAAATAAAGAAAGACTTTTCCCACAAGTAAATTCTTTTAATGTTCATAAAATGCTCTGGAAGAGAAAATTGTAAATTATATAGTATAGTAATATATAGGTTCTTTAGTGAGAAAAGTAAATGCAATTTTTTTAGAACGTTTGCATGATCAAACATGGGATGAAGTATATAATTGTGAAAGTGATAATGTCAATAAACAATGGATGTGCTTTATGCTTAACTTTTTAAACATCTTCAATGGATGTTTTCCTCAGAAATTAATTAATTTTAAAAATAAATATAAAAAATATAAGAACAGTGATAACCCACTATTAAATGAATGTAAGAATGGGCTAGATATATTGTTAATTCTCTACGGAAACGGCAGTAATTATAAACTTATATATATAAAAATGAAAAAAATAAGGTACAATAATTTGTTAGCAGAGGTGAGGAAAGATATGTATGAAAATAAAATTGTAAATTCAGATAATAAAATTAAATGCATATGGTCTATACATAATAAAATTACAGACAAACAAAGCAAAAACGACAATTTTACAGTAAATAGTAACCCCATCAAAATTGCAAATGATTATAACAAATATGTATTGAATATAGTCCCAGGCCTTCTTGAAAATTTAAACAAAAATTCCTTTTGAATGTAATATTTTAGATAATAATCAATCGATGTATTTGAAACCCTTAACTACAAGTGTATTATTAAATATGGCTAAAGATCTTAAAAATAAATATAGTAGCGACGAAGACGAAACTCCAACCAATTTAGTAAAATTTTGAAATAAAAGAGGTATTATTAAATATGATTTGAACGAAACAACTACTCAGCGGGCAAATACCTCGACTTGCATTGGATTATACCTTCAAATCATGATAGATCGGTAGCCACTATCATTTGTCAATTCCTAACCAGACATCGACCGGCTTCGAACTTACTAGTTCTCCTCAGTATGCCATAGGTTATGGAACAGACAAATGATAGTGGCTAAGCTGCTAGTCATATACTAACTAAGGTAAATTCAGTAGTGGTGAGAGGTATGTGAAACTTCTCATATGGTCCAAATGCTACATCCGTCCGACATCATAGATGTCTCTGTGAGGGATAGCGACTTACGAAGCAAGTACCGAGAGCGGCGACCTCTAGCCCAGGTGGACTAAACTACTGTTATTAAATATGATTTGAACGAAACAGCTACTTAGCGGGCAAAAACCCCAACCTGCATTGGATTATACCTTCAAATCATGATAGATCGGTAGCCAATATCATTTGTCAATTCCTAACCAGACATAGACCGGTTTCGAACTTATTAGTTCTCCTCAGTATGCCATAGGTTATGGAACAGACAAATGATAGTGGCCAATCTGCTAGTCATATACTGACTAAGGTAAATTGAGTAGTGGTGAGAGGTATGTGAAATTTCTCATATGGTCCAAATGCTACTATCCGACCGACATCATAGATGTATCTGTGGCGGAGAGCCAGGTAGACTAAACTACTATTATTAAGAGGTCGCATCAAATGAGGAGCAGACCTGCAACATGTTCTTTGTCCATTTTTACATGTTTTCAGTAAAAAGCAAAAACAGTTGGCAAAAAAACTAAATACGTTACATTGACATTTCATACATCTTAAATTAACTTAAACAACTGTGGATTTTAGTACAAGAAGTTTTATTTTTTGTTTAATAAAAGTAAAAAATATTTGGACATAGTTCGAATGAAAGTCCAAAATGGACAATTTGCAGTATGTTAGTCGAACAATTTTCTTTAAATATTATAAATATGTTTTGTGAATTGTAAAAATAAAACAAAATAAAAACAGAAATTGTAACATCTTCTTGACATTCTAATTAAACTTTTTTAACCCATTTTCAACAAAGTACAGAAGTTATTCACAGCAAGTTTGTATTTTCAAGATCATTGCATTCACCTATTGTCACACGTACCGAGAAGTTCACTACACTGTTAAAAGTATTGTAATAATGAATGACAATTAAACTGAACTTTGTTTCGCGTTTGTTAACAAAGTAGGTACATTCTGATTGTCTTATGACAAGGGACAAAGAGCATTCTGAATGTCTAATCACTTTTGTGACGTATTTATAATGGAATTAAGCACAGTATAAATATCCAGTTTATGTTAAATAGGTATATCTTGGTCGTGAGAAGGTAGTGCCATTTGTAGTTGAAAAAGTTAAAATGTTGCAAAACGCATTTTTTTGTAGTAATGCCAAAAATAACTAAACATTTTTTGGTTACGATTTGATATTATAGATAACATTAGCAGCGTCTAGATGCCTCAGATAATGTGTCTAATTGTAAAAGCTATGTGGAGTGAACTGCATGAGAGAAAGATTATTGAAACCGATAGTGATAAACTTACTGAAAGTATAGAATTACAAGACTTCGACAACTATTATGACAATTCAGTTATTGAAAGTGTTTTGTGTGATTGTAATGTTTAACATGAAACTGATCTTGATTATGACAGCTTAAATTAAGTTAATCATATCTGTTAAGGAGTTCCTCAGGGCTCGATATTAGATGCTTTGATTTTTATATATTTTCGCACTTCGTAAGTTATTATTATTATGAAACATTAACGTGATTATTATTATTAATATTGTGATGACGGTTGAGGGACTGAAATATATTCAGACAGCCAATGAAATATCTTTAACAACTCTTTCAATAATAATTCAGCCTTGTACTGTAACTTTTTTACCACATATGTTATTTAAATAGTGTCGTGCATAATGCAACAGGATAAGTTATTATGCAACTACCATAGTATACAAATTTTCCTAGACTATATATTTAATGAAACAGTGATAAGAGATAAGAAAACTTAGGCACGTTTTGTGAGATTTATTTCTAAATAGACAGTTATAAATCTAATTAATCTCGTAACTAACCAAGGATTTAAAAAACTGATTAAAATAAAAGGATAATAAATAAAATTGACATTTATATTTTTTCATTGTAAAATTTTTCAATTATATTTTTGGATAATTGTTTAAAAACATATGTTTAGTATGTATTTATTAAGTGTATTCTATATTTGATTTAAGTGAACATACTGATAGTAATGAGTTTTTGTAGTTTTTCTCTCTATTTCATTTTAATAAAAATAAATAAACGATTAAAGAAATTCCAGTAGTTTTCATTTTAGATGAATACGTAAAGGTAACTCATGTCTTGGATGTAAATAATCTTTAATTATTCCCTATATCATTAATAGAAAAAACAAATTCAAATGAAACAAAGAAAAACAAGGTTTTATAACAATTTCATAGTAAACAAATTTATTTATAGATATTTAGGAATATTAAGAATCTTTCACTTCTCTTAATGTGACATCAAAAAAGAATCTTTTGATATATTGAAATCTCATTTCTAGATTTGCAAATATGCATATTAAATAATAAAAACACGCTCACAGAATTTTGAATACATGTACATATCTATGAAGTACCTTACTATTGAATCAATCAAAATGAAAACGCGCTCTAATTTCTTTCCGCATATCAAATCTCTACTCTATTATTAATCTATTTCAATTACCAAAAAAGTTGATAAAATTAAAAATATACAGCTCATAAGGTGTGCTAATCACACAAGAAAGTTTAACAGCTTCGTGATCGAGTGGTAAGATCACTTGCCTCTCACCCTGGAGTCACGGTTTCGAACCCCGGTCGAAGATCCTAGGATTTTTCTAAACCGGAAATTAATCCTAACATACTCGGACATTGGGTGTGTGTCCATTGCATCTAAATGTGTATCCCTCTCCCACACAAGGTACTTTCAGTGATGCAGGTGGTAATATTACCTGTGGTGTTAAAAAAATTTATGCAAGGAGGTGACTGATGCTAAACAAAATTTTGAAAATTTAAGTAAATTTTTACATGTTCCAGAATAAAATACGACTCATATATATGCGCGGTCATACAATCTTGCAACTAATTACCAGTAGACATTAGTTTTACATTTACATAAATATCTAGTAGGGAAATGATAATTCTTTTAATAAATGGTCGAATCTTAAATGCTTTAATGTTTAACTGTGTGATTTGAAATTAACGTAATATTTTCCCCAGTATTTCTGAAGATTTTTCAGCATTTGCTAAATTTATAAATACGGGACGGTTTTTTTATTATGTAAGGAAATTGATGAGTGTTTCTTCAATACTGAACATCATTCACTATTTTTTAAACCTACCATTCTATCAATAATAAAAGATGCAGGAAACACCAGAATTGGCCACATTACCATAAACACCACCGCAGTCCAATCAACGGCACTAGCACTAACATTATAAAATTTCATCACTATATTTGTTATTATTGAATATTCGACCCATTGGAAAGTACTTATTGTGGCATAAATAATATACAAAATTAGAATGAACCACCTTTTTTTGAGGCTTTAATAATCGGCACAATTATTTGTTCTTGAGCGATATCATTGTTTTTTAACATAGGCAGATGGTTGTCTTCCATCTTGCCAGTTTGTATCAATTAAATCTGACAAAAGAATAAATAAATAATCAGTTTTGCCATTTATATGGAGTAGGGAACGTCAAACTGATAATTTTCACATTTTCTACTTAGCTACCTAATCATCATCTTATTGGAGATAAAAACATATTTGATATTTATGTGTCGCATGAAAATATATTTCCTTAGTAAATTTACGTATAACAAAATTATGCAAATATAATAAAACGACTAAACATAATATACTTTTTGCTTATTATAACAGTGTCGTATTTCTATTAAAAGTTTTTTTTTTATTTAATTCCACATATTTGTTTTTTCCCAAACGATTTTTCTAATAATAATTGTTGTGTTCAATCAATCTTGTATTGAAAGGTCTGGATCTCTTCTACGTAATAATTATTAGATTATTACGCGAACATGGAATACTGCAAACAAAGTTGTTATTTGAGTTATACGCGCAGGTTTTATTTTTGTAAAAATAATATATCGCAAAAGGGTTTTCAGTTTGAAACATTGTCGTAATATTAATTTTATCACCGATAAGACGTATCTTTTCATATATTCAGTGTACATAAGAAATTAATGTCTTATTCTGATTTTTTGTGTTACTTGTAAATTTTATTATTTTCTATCTTTGCTAAAAAAATATACCTACAGTACACTAATTGAGAAAATAAATACACTTTTTCATGTGGTGTGGCGCAGTCAATTTGGATACGCTACTGCCTACGATACCGGTAGCCTATTGCTATAGCCAAAGGGGTGCATAAAAAAAAATCACTTTCTTGCATGTTATGAGCGCACTGCAGTCAATATATCTTCGATTTGCATTGGAAAACCGAAAAGCCGACTTATTATTATCATTATTATATTGTTTTCAACTTATTGCTGATCATTATTTTCGAGATCTAATCATATTTATACATACTTTCCAAAAGTTCTTCAGGAACAGCCTCAGTATCTGGATGTTTATAAACCTATTTGAGACTATTTGATTTGTCTATACGAAAATCCAACATTCTCAACTAAAATTTTATTAATTTTAGCTACTTTGATTCAACAACATTGCAAGAAGTAACCAAAATAATCAAATGTTGACATTGTTATTAATGAAGTCACCAAAATCTTGTTAAACACAATTTCACGTCAAACATTAACTATGTTACATCTTTTGTTACTGGTCTCAATTCTAACGTATTTTTTAACACTTTGTAATTTTTCCAGTTTTTCTTGATAAAAACAAAATTTGGAACACACTTAGGCTTAGGATTAACTGAGAGATTAGGGGTCAGAGATTATACTGCTCAAATACATTCTTTGCTACATAAAACAATGAATCAAATTACCAACTGGTCTAATCATATAATAAATGTTTTTTTCTATGTCTAGAAATTCAAATGTTAAAAACCATCATTACATAAATGGGCTTTATTTGAGTCACCTACTTCGAATGATAGTTGCGAGAATAGTTGACATTTTTCAACTTTAAAATAATTTATATTGTTTGCCTATTCAACAAATAAAGTCACAAATTTATGAGATTATTAAGTACATTTTTTTAATATATTATGAAATATGTTTTGTCTGTGAAAGGTTCAGATATTTGTAGACAACTTTAATAAGTGGTCTATAAATTTTTAATTACTATGCAGATATATTGGCCACATACCATTGATAGTTTTAGCTTTATTTTTAACACTAAATTTTTACAGAAGCGTTAAAAAATCGTAACACTATTAATAAATATTGATTGTTGAATAAGACTGACGAACTTTTTTAGCAGAAATCAAGTCCTTGAAACTTATGAAACATAAACACTAGATTAGATATAACTCACAAATGCAGTTAAGCCCTCAAAATATACTACTTCATTTAACCCTATAGCAAATGAACCTATACTTATACCCAAAATAAAACTAAATACGTAACAAACAAGGGCTGTGTTAAATATGGTTTTTAATTATAAGAAAATTGAATCCATAATATTTAGTGTGCCCCGGATGGAGTTCACAAAACTTGTACATTTTTTTATTTTCAATTTTTCGAAGTCATTCCTCATAAAAACTTTGCTTATTTTTAAAATTAAAAGCCGTAGTCAAATATTTGAAAAATTATACAGGGAGAACAAAAACTTAAAAAAATGTGTAACTTGTTCAAGAGTTAAACTACCAATATGTTTCTTTTTAGAAAAAAATGTCAGGAACAATTGTTGTTGGTAATCATAAAACCAACTTAAATTAGGGAATTTCGTTGAACATTTTATGGTTATAAAAATAATTATCAAAATTTGACCAAAAATTAAAATGGTTTTTTTCTTTTTGTTTGCTACAGATTTTTATAAATCTAATATTTCACAATTGTATAAATCAGTAAAATTTTTTAAAGAATACATTTTTTTCTGTAAAATGAAAAATAGAAAAATTTCTCCTCTGTAGCAAGGCATTATCTTGAAAATATTAATTTTTAATGATATCCAATTTTTTCAACGATATTCTTAATTTAAGTCGGTTTTATGATTACGAAAAAAAAATCGTTCATGACATGTTTCTCTAAAAGAAAAAATATTTGTAGTTTACTCTTGTACAAATTTCACATTTTTTAAGTTTTTTATCACCCTGCATAATTTTTCAACTATTTGATTGCGGCGTTTGAATTTTCAAAATTAGCAATACTTTTTTATTGAAAATAAATAAATTTACAAAGTATTATGAACCCCATCCGGGGACACACTGCATGTATCTAATTTCCTTAGAACGAATAAAGTGCATACAAGTTTGCACCATCTAGAAATCATTAAAACTAAATTAATAATAACAATGGTGTCCTGTTTATCTTTATGCTAATCGAGAGGAGAGTTCAGGTATAAATAGACAGTGCTGTTGATGTAAGTTTAGTTTTAATCCTCTCTAGATAATTCTAACTTGATTGGTGAAACGCGGGTCGAGTATAGACCAAGTATTGGTCTTTGTGGACACTGTATTCGGTCCGTTGGCAATAGACAGTAATTTGACCAATTAGAGATCTACTGGAGTCTACACCAATTTGTTTATGCACGGCAAAACCGTATAATATTGTATCTACTTGTTACTGTTACTGCATTTCAATATGATTTTGGAGTGTCAAAAAAATTTGTTGCAAATTTCAGTAGAACTCTGGCAGGTACGTCAAATTACTGTATATTGCTAACAAGGCCTGCGTATACTACAATTTTAAAGGCCTAATATTTTCTTTAATTAATTGTCTTCTTGGTTTTTGCTACGTTAATAAAACCTAAAACCATCGGTCAATCCTTTTGATAGTTTTGATTCTGTAATAAAGAACATTAACATACAATCTTAGAAGACAGATTATTATAACTAATATTTATTTTAGACTTGAGAAGAAGTTTAAAAAATTGCATGATGTTATACATGTTTTCTTTTGACCAATAGTTTTGCGCTATTTATTTTTTTTTTTTTTTATAAAGAAAAATCCTTGGATAAATTATACTTTGTAATGTATTTATTAAATCTAATTATCATTGTCATAATAGAATAATAAAGAATGTATACATAACAAATCGGTGTTTGTATTTCATAATAGTAGTAAGACGTAGGTACAAAACGTGAAGAATACACAGTTATTTTAGGATTAACACATAATAATCACAAATTTAAATATATTAATGTCAATCATGATATTATCTAAAGTGTTAAGTGAGAATTAACATGTATATCGAATGGGATTGAACCAGGTATATTACTTATATTAGTACATGAAGTTTGCGAAATATTATAACTAGTAGATGGTAGTATGATGAATTACTATTTATATAAAAAAAAACATCACAATTAAAATCTTTAAAAATAAAGTAAAGATGTTTTAATCTGTGTAAAGATTGTGATATTTGATATACATTTCATAATTTGACATAAAAGCAGAAACTTTGTACTTCTTAAACACAGTATGTTCTAAAAATCATCTTAAAAAAAATCGCTGCCAATTATTACTTGCGGATCAGAACTTCCTCGCCGTAGTAAAACTCGACATGTGGTGGAGTTTATAATAAAAGTATTTTTTGACGTTTCAAAAAAAAGTCACATTTTTTGACCTTTCAAAAAAAGTCACATTGGTGGAATGTCACTAATATTTTTTTTAGACATTGGGGCCGATTTTGCTGATCAACGAACTCAATCCCTTCCTTAACCTCTAGAATGTGTGTACCAAATTTGAAAACTTTATCTCAAAAACTGTAGCTGCTATCGCGAACCGCACAGACAGACACACAGACAGAAGATTTATTCTGTCTGATATTTTGTGTATCATCATAATTCGTCGAGATTCGTCCAGAAAGGCAATAAAAATTTTCAAAATTTTTTTCACGAATACATAACTTCCTCACTTTGAGGGGTGAGGAAGTAATATGTGATAAATTTATTATAAGCCCCATTTTGTAAAATTCAGTTTTTAGAAATATAGGACCAGTCATATAATAGTCTGGGTGATGATATCATCATGGTTGTTTATTGTTATTGGTAAATTATGAGTAAATGAATTAATTTTAAAATGTTTACCCTCCCAGTGCCGCAGCTAAGCGAAGGGAGCATTAGACTCCCGCCTCCTCTATATGTATAGTGCTACCATTGTAGATATTTTTCGTAATACTCAAAATAAAAAATGTATTACGCATTTATATAATGTGTTTTCAAAAAACGTAGCCACAAATAAATATGGATTTAGTTAATGTAGCAGACGTTTCTGAAAGGCGATAATAAAATGACTTATTTATATCATCTGGATTTCACAACGAACGAGCATTCTCGAAACACAACAATAAACACTTATTTAAGTCTACTGTCGGTGTTTCCCAATATTTTACACCTTCAATTCTACCTGTACAAGTTAACAGTGTAAACATACCTTTCTGGAAATACAATAAATAATTATTTAAGTTAACAATCGGGGTTCTCTAATGACGCTTTTAATTCAACCTAGAATAACCCGCAATTTAACAAGGTATCATTGACCGCAGTGAAGTAAGAAATTTCCGTTCATCGTTTTCAACCCATTTACATAAATACCCGTACCTGACTAACACATAAAATAGTCTTATTACATCTCTCCAAAGATACACATTACGTATCTTCCGCAACTGTAATTTTCATACTTGTTTTGTATTCGTTAATAAAAAACTTCTTCTGATTTCAAGTTTTATTTAGTAATATCAGCGTTATAGTTAACATTTTCAAAATGGAACACCCAATAACCCATACAGTTTCTCATTGCAAAATAAGGGTGATGATTAATAGTACCTACCTTAAATTATTCACGCCTTGCAGAGATGGCGTCAGACGCTACTCAACGGCTGACAATGATGACATGTAATTATTCCAATAACAAACTTACCGGTATTGGGTGTAATACGCGTTGGAGATTCCTCCTGAACTAAAAAATATTACCAAATAGACGAAGGCGGTCTATTTCTTAGTTCAATGGCTCGATGAACGATGTTATTATTTTTTGTGGTGTCTAATTATTGCTGTTATTTTGTTGTTTCAAAAACTGTTTTTTGTTTTCCTTAATTATGGGCAGAAAAAATAAATCTGTGGAGGAATACCGCAAGAAACGAAAAGGGAAAACCATGGCAGCTGCATATCATAAAAATTTAACACATTATTTT
Organism: Rhamnusium bicolor; assembly: GCA_029963845.1. NCBI lineage: Eukaryota > Metazoa > Arthropoda > Insecta > Coleoptera > Cerambycidae > Rhamnusium > Rhamnusium bicolor. The sequence continues at coordinate 49,382 of JANEYF010004560.1, forward strand.
TCTCTTTTGCTAGTAACTTTTTTATACCGCCCCTGTGAACGACTGCCCTCTCCGCGCCAAATAGCTATTCCTATTCTATTCTATAAAACATTAAATTTAGTAATGAAATAGATACACCACTATATATAGAAACAGGCTAATAGATAAATCTGGCAACACTACAATACCACCAAAAACAAATTGGAAAAAATTCAGTGAGATTAGATTTGCAAGTACTATCGGATAGACAAATAAAAAAAAATGTGGAAAATGACAATTTCATTATATAAATTCAATATACTTGTATAGTTGTTTTAGTAAATTATACATTAATTTACATTTTGAAGAAAATTCCATGTTATATCATATTAAGTAGGTATTAAGAGAATGAAAGGTTTTTCTCTGAATGTTACATTTCTTCAACTACATAACGACAAATATAGGCAGGGAGTTTAGATGTCATTACAGAAATGGATTTTTAAACTTACTATATTCCAGAAAGAGCGTGATATGGTGTAAAATTAAATTGTAATTTTTGACAAAGTACTTACAGTTTATACATTTATTAAATTAATTAGCTGTTGCCAATGGTGTATTATCCTACAAAGCCCATGAAGCCTGGGATTATGGCGCAAAATATTTAGTGGCGGTTTTTTAAACTGAGATCGAAATTATCCAACTCAAAATTGAGTAGCGTAGCCATAATAGCTATTGAATCAGATATGTTGAAAAAGCTTGGTTTTACAGAGATTATTGAAACTTTTGCTGCGAATAAATCTCGGAAAAATAGTTACTATCTATTTTTGTTTGTTGCGTTTCTTCTTTACATAATTTGTTGTTATTTTATTTGAACATTGTTTAAGTTCCATTTACTATTGTGTACTGACTTATCTACAGTTCCTAAGTATTTACTTTCTTTGATGAAAATGAAGTTTATTTTTTATTTATTGAATAATATGTTTATTATTGCTCTTAAGTTTTAAATGTGTAATAGTTATGATGTAAAAGTTTATTTGTTGTGCATCTGCTTGTATTGATACTGTACCTAAAACATAACTCATAACCGAAAGGGGAGCGCAAAATGTTGCGGGCTTTAGGCACCTGTATTACTTAATACGCCACTGGCTTTTGCGTGTATGTTTGCACCGATGAGCGGCTGAGAATTACATTATGTATGTATAGTGTGGAAGGACGAATATCGTTTGCGTCCCTAGGCAACTACCTGTTTATTGACCTATTTAGTTTACATCCTTGTTCTATGAAGTTTGTAATTTGCTCAGTTCGAAAACACTCTAGCTAGCAATATATGTTGTGTGTTCTGCGAGTATAAAGACATTTTTTATTTAATCGATATTTTCTGTTTAGTGTAGTGTGTTAGTGGGCGTAAATATGGCGAGGAAGTTCGCGTCTTCAGAAAGAGTGATGTTTTGTGTGATTGTTATGTATAGTGTGAGGAGTTAGACTGTCACACATAAGTCATTAATAAAACTGATGTCACAAAACTGTGTCGTCGAAAAAATACCAAACGGCGATTGATTTCCACCAGCTGGAGATGACGCCGGGAATATGGAACACTGATGATGGGCGAGACAAGAAATGGAGCTGTTGATTAATATCGGGTGCCACTTGTTCTTTAAAACGAGAAAATTTGGAGAATATAATAAAATAATTTAATTGTGGCTGTGGTGCTTACAAACTGATAAAAATCGTGTAGGACGCTTGGTGAATGGCAAAATATATGGGAGAGCGCTAAAGCGGCTAGAGATGTGTGGCAGTGAGATTTGAAAAATTATAAATTGCAATATAATGGAGACCAACCCGCTTGTGTGAGCGGCGTCTTGGGCAGGTAGAACGGCCGGTAATGGTAGAAGAGACGGGAATGGCTGAATGCGGGGCAGATCGGCAATGAGCGGCGAGAAAGCCCTGAAACTTTATCCAATATTACTTTGGCTTTATCGTTGCTCTCGGTCTAGTTAGGGATCGGTGCTTTATGAGAGCAGTAGATATATAGGTTAGTTATGGCATTCAGACGTAGTCTGCATGCTTGAAAAGTTTTATTGGCGTTTTTAGAAACTCTATCACGAAATGTGGTAGAGTTTCTTGACGGGCAGATGGAGCGTCGTGAGAATGAAATATCACTTCTTAAAAATGAGTCTATGCTCACCTGATTGTTATAAGAGGGGCACTGAAACACTCACTTAGAAAATAAGGATGCACAATTATAAAACAAAAAAAACACTGTAAAAGGTAACACACAAAGGCGGGGAAGCAACGAGATGCTGATGCTATGTAAAGGTAAAATACTGTAACGCCCCCTCTCATACTTTGTTGTATTGTGTCGAGTATTTACTTTCGTATATACCCTGATTCTATTAATTTATTTAATTGATTCCCTCTTGGATAAGTCTTACCTTGTCGGGAAACGGCAGGTTATATTTACTATTGCTGATTTACTGAGAATTCCCTTTTGTACCTGAAAGTAGAAATAAGTCAAGGAAACTCAAATAACGTTTTAACAGATTTATTTCTGGGCACAGATATCTGTCTATAAGAAATACATTATATTTAGCTCATTGATTGCAATGTAACAAAACCTTGTTACCTGCGGCGGAAACTTCCGCTCCGTAGTGTAAGTGACATATTATGCAATACCTCACATATGGGTGCAAGCGAAACTTCCCTTGTATGAAGTGCCTGAATGTCCTCTGCCAATTAGGACAGCCACATGACGATAACCATGCTTTACTGAATCGCGGACACTTTGCCGCAGTACAACAATACGCTAAATACAACTAACGCTACCAATTAATATTCGTTGGGACAACTGTCCATTTGTTTGTTGAGCTTGCCGAATACACCCCGCCTTCAGGGCTTAAACCAAGGTGAAACGAACTACCCCGTAGAGTTTATTAAAGTGGTTGGCAGACGTCAATTGCATCTAAGGCAGGCGTACGGCAGCTGTGGTCATAAAACATTAAACGATACCCACTGAGTGCCCAACACTGGACCCCCTGTCGAAAGACAAGGTCCAGGTCAACGCCTCAGCGGGTTGGATGAACTGCATATTTTGTTATCGTCATTTGGTAGTCCCAATCTGACAGCTGACCGCTCGAGTCCCTCTTACAAGGGGTGAGATTTGATAAAGTTACCTACATTGCAGATTCAACTGGACCCTATGTATTATTTACATTATCTTAATCTTAAAACTAAACTGATCCGGGCAAATGCACGACAGTTACTGATACCTGATCTTGTCAGAGTTAATGTACTAATTATTAATAAAAACATGTAGTGAGAAATGTATTACAGAAGAAAAAGGCCTATCTGTAAATCATTTGGTACCACAGATAAAATAAAAACCGCGAAACCCAAGCATATAGAGACGTATTTTGATTAACGTTGCCATTTCACTCGTAACAAAAGAAATTGGTTGTATAAATGAAATTTAGTGAGGTCGCGTACGGCGAGAATGGCAACGCGGTATAAAAATTATTTAAATGCCATTTTTACCAACTCGTGTACACACGGAAAGTTCCGCGGGACCTACTCCCAGGGTTCTTGAGTAACCACTGAGTTACTCGTCTCCATGTCGAAAGCGACGTCGGTGGTTATTACACGCTAATGAAGCGCGGCTACCAATGCTGGTGGCTAGCTATAACTCCGAGACAGGGCAACGCTCTTCTTTCCCGATTCTGGAGAACCAAAGCGTGAAGCTTGGGCTGTCAGAGAGTTGACCTGGAGCACAACTATGTCACGGAGAGTAGGACAATCTCTTCGTACCCGATTCCGTAGAACCAAAGCGTATAGCTTGGGGTTGTCAGAGATGTGACCCGACTCTGTCACGGAGAGCTGGACAATCTCTTCGTACCCGATTCCGTAGAACCAAACCGTATAGCCTGGGGTTGTAACCACGATTGTACGTCGTCTCGCGTATTTATATGATTTACCGTGAAGGAGTTCGTCGTTAAGCTTGACGGAGATAGCCAAACGCTAACTTGTGCTCTCCCAACGAAACTATAACTCACGATACTTAAAGTGAAATGTGACATAATTGACTATATTTATTAGCCTTTGACCCTATTCCTGGTAAATTTCTTCCAACCCTATGTGTTTACGTCAGTTTGTTTATGTTACATGTTCTCGGCTAGCAAATGCCTTGAGACTTTTGTACAGTTTTGTCAACGTTTTAAAATATTATATGAATACTGTGTTCTTTTACAAGATGAGTAATTTAGACTATAGTTTGAATATAATATACGTTTTTCTAAGAGAATTATAAGAAAATGGTTTAACCATTTTTATGTAATAATTAATTTGGAATTTAATGATATGATTGCTTGGAAATAATTTAGTTTTATATAATAATATAGGAAATTTATCCACGATGAAGCAGCCCAGGGCTGGGGTGCTTCAATACTGTTTACTGTCTACTCATGTTTGCCCTCAAGTTTAACGAAACCCTTGCCAATGTGAGCATTGTGTGTTTTATCTTTTCGCCCAGGGACATACTCTGGTTTTTCCGGGCTGTATTTAACATTTATGAATGAATGATATTGTTAAAATAATATGTCATAGAGCTCATAGACTCATAGACGCATGGCCACCATGGCTTATACAATTGAATAAACAATATCCTACACTTTCGGAAGTGTTTAAAACACCTTCTGGATATGGCATTATTTTTGCCCCCCCCCCCCCCCTCTCACGTGTAAGATTTGTTTAAAAAAAACACTATAAATATATCTATATATGTATTTTGGACTAAATTTGATCATTGTCACCATTTCCTAAAAATACGAACACACCAAATTTCAAAGTAGTCACATATAAAATTTAATACACTTCTTGTCCTAATAAGAATCTATTAATTTTATAAAAAAATAATTATAAATATATTAAAAATTTAAGTAACAGAATAAAAAAACAATAAATTATTTTATCTGATTACAGCATCTACCAACAATTTACTAAATACTCCAGTGACATCTTATATCAACTAAACATATTTAAAGAAATTTGCTTTAGATTTAAAAAAAGTATAATACACACTTATCTTTAACAATGCCCAAAATTCGGCTAATGATATCCTAATTTTTTCAAAGCTATTCTCACACTTCTGATATTTTTGATTATAAACAGATTTGACACAGCACTGGGACATAACTCGGAAGGCACCCATCCTTACACCAGTTCTTAATGTGTGCTCGATGCCCCTCATCAAATCATTTGTTTTTAAAATTAGCAGCATTTGAGGGTCTACATTTTGTAAAACTTCCGAAATTTGAGGTAAAATCCCAGTAAAGGTCTGTTTTACAAATTTCTTCTCATTTTTCGAAAATTGTTCCCTAAAAAATATATGACATGACCCAAGTATAATTTACCAAATATAATTAATATATAATTTACAGATTACTTAATATTTTGAATAACAAATTATATTATTAGACAGATGGATCACATAAAATAAAATTTTGTTAACTATTATCTATAACTTTTTTTTTTGATTAACCAATAATAAAAATGCAAGGTGTTAGGTACCACCTGTGCTTTCTTTTACTCACTTCTGGCAGATATTTGAGTATGTTTAAAATATTTTCATAATACATTAAGGGCATCATATCTGAAGCATAAATGTACGTGCTATGATTTTACCCCTTCTGATATGATGACCTCGATATGGTTAGAAATTTGAAACATTGGACAAAAAGGATAACAGCAGTAAATTGTATTTGGAATGTTTTTCTCAATTTATATTTTCCCTAAAATCGTATATCTTTTCAAAATATTTAAAAAACCCAGTTTACATTACTTCCAATTTTAAATAAAACTAATTGGGCCCTTCTGGTATATGCCAGAAACCATTCTCTATACTACATATATTTACCTGTCGATTCCTTTTAGAATACTATCCCATGTTCTACCTGTAACCATACACGCAAACAAACCATATGCATTTCCTTCTATTCCCAGTTTTTTACTGTGGCATCTCATTGCCTCACGGTCTCTATTTAAAATACTCAACCAAAAATTTGCATATTCCACTCGAAAATCATCTTCAAGAGTCTAAAATAAGAATTATTATAATATACAAATTAATAAAAATATAAATATGTATTATTTATACAAAGATCTCGTATCATGAATTAAAAATGTTTAGTTGAAAATCAAAACAATATTTCTGTATGTTTTCAGTAATTTGCCCTTCTTAAGGTATACCAATTTAACAGAATGTGTCGACATATTAAATAACTTACTGCATATAACCCATGATCTAATAAAATAATATCGCAGTGTCCACGTTCATTATTTTTCACAAGAATGTTTCCAGGATGAGGGTCGCTATGTACAAAACCATGTATAAATATCATTCTCGAATATAACTGGCCTAATTTATCAGATACCTCGGACGGGTTAATTTTATTTTCTGTTATATATTCTAAATCATTCACTTGTCCCCCCTTCTACAAAATCCATTGTAAGCACTCGCGAAGTTGTTAAGTTCCACCTAGAAAAATCAAGATAAAAACTTCTTACTGAATAAAACAAGAAAATATTTCAATAATCTACTACCTACAACACTGATTTTCAACGACATTAAACACGTAACATTATTATTTAGCTTACCTAACTCTTGGAATCTTTAACCACTCAACATCCTCAAACATCTTTGCTACTTTCTCGGCATTATGTCCTTCTTGTGCAAAATTAAGCTCCTGTGGTATATTTTTCTTAGATTGATCGACAAGCCATTGGAATTTGAATTCTGGGAAAACCCAACTCATCAATTTTACTAGATATTCCATAGTCATTATGTCTACTTTGGAATTCCCTTGAACATAAGGATGCTGAACTTTCACGGCGACTACTGAACCATCTTTAAGAGTGGCTTTATGGACCTGAGCCAATGAAGCCGTTCCCAAAGGTTCTGGCTCTATATTTTCAAATATTTCAAATGGCTAAAAATTAAGATAAATTAAAAGGGTGTAGGAAATATTAATATGTATTAAGTAACTTTACATTTACATGATTATACAACTATGCTTTATTAAAAACTTTGCTATTACGGGCCCTATCATTGTAAAAAAATTATTTTTAGTAAAACTGAAATATTATATTTGAGTACACATCATATCCTGATTATCTAATTCATTTTACTAAGTTGACCTGTCTTCCACAAGATGAAAGAATGCCAACAACAATGGCAGTAGGTATAATAGTTTGTTCAACACTGGGAAATATCCTTTATCTTATACTGTTAGTGAAATATTACCTCTTTTACATCATGTACATTGGTACTTACGTCCTTCTTTAAGTCTTCTTTAATAACTCTATAAACATCTTCTATTTTATTTGTTGGAGCATGAGCATGTAAAACTTTCATGGTTTGAACATATTCCCAAGGTAACAAATAATCCAAAGCAGCAATATGTTGCCCTACTTTAATATATACACCTCTATTTGTATTACACAAATCTAATAGTTTTTCAGCACTTCTTTTATGACATGTTGATTTTAATTCCTTGTATTCCTTAGTCGATTTATCCAAACCTTTGCTCTCTAAATCCTTTTTGTAAATTACTCCTATTTGAAATACTGAACTTGCGGCTCTACTTAATCTAACGATACCAATCGAGTCTAGCTGGTACTGATTTCCATGTAAACTTAAAAGTGTACCTCCAAGAAGTCCACCAATTAATGAGTATTTTAATATAGGCCTCAGTTTCCTTTTTAACATTTTATTATATTTCACTACTCTGTAGCACAATATAATTTGAATATTATAAACGATTAATCGTTAATCATAATAATTATAATTTAAAATACTTCTTTCATTTCATATACATAATGAGCAACATACATTTATAGAATATTTGGTATATACCATTCGGTATTTGGAAAATTTTCATTCATTTTTTTAATCAAATTTCTCTTTTCTTAATAATATAACCTAGCATTTCAAATATATTAGTTTAATAGAGGTCAAGGCCAAAGGAGCAATGACTTCACTGTCAAAATTAGAGAAGTCAAGTTCTATTCTATGGAGTGTAGAGAAGGAGGAACGTCTCTTATGGTCGGTACGTTCAAAATGTGGTCTGAATTCTGTAAGGTATGAGATGTGGCGCTGATCGTATTATGGGATTGAGTCTGAAGTTAAACACTTACTATATCTCTGAAACTAGCTTCAGATTCTATAAACTAACGAAAACATAATATTATGTAGGTGTTGAAAAGAATTATACAACGTAAAAAAATAATAAAAATAGTAAAAACAAAATCACGTACAATACCTTCTCTAAATCAGCGCCACCTATTCTTCCATCGAAAATCCGATCACATTTTTTAACACGGAGACGTTTCTCCTTCTCTACACTCCATATTCTATTCCTTCGACTATGGAGTGTAGAGAAGGAGAAACGTCTCCGTGTTAAAAAATGTGATCGGATTTTCGATGGAAGAATAGGTGGCGCTGATTTACAGGAGGTATTCTACGTGATTTTGTTTTTACTATTTTTATTATTTTTTTACGCTGTATAATTCTTTTCAACACCTACATAATATTATGTTTTCGTTAGTTTATAGAATCTGAAGCTAGTTTCAGAGATATAGTAAGTGTTTAACTTCAGACTCAATCCCATAATACGATCAGCGCTACATCTCATACCTTACAGAATTCAGACCACATTTTGAACGTACCATCCATAAGAGACGTTCCTCCTTCTCTACACTCCATACCTTCGACTATAAAAGCATAAAGTTTTATGGTCGAAGTTCTATTCAGTGTCAAGCACTGAGCAGGTGTCAGCTAGAATCATTTTAAACATGCTGTGGAACACTGACCTCAAATATAAAGACCCCAATACCCCATACTACAGACTACAGACCTCAAATATGTCTATGCTAGAGCACAAGAAATGTTAAAAACCCTCTTTATCCGGGGTGCCATACTTAAGCCCGGTTTTTCAATGCTTTGTTAACTAAATTATCTGTGAGTTAATGACTTTTCGGCCAATAGAATATACCCATCTCACACTAACCGATGGATAATTTTACTGCCTAGACATTGAAAAACCTTTCGACCATAAAACAATTTTATGGTCGAAGGAAAAACCGGGCCTTAATGGAGCATTTGCATTAGGCACGTGACCCTTTCAGTTTTTATGTCTAGCTGGTAGAATGTCATACTACCACTGTTTATATAATTATAAACACTGATACCTACCAAAGACTAAGGACTACTGTGCGGCAAATTTTAGGAATGAAGAATACAACTAAAAAAAATTACAGAATGGGCCTTTAAAATGTAACATAATTTAAAGTTGGAAAAACAAGAGCAGAAATCGGATTGGAATATTTACGGAAGTTCTTTATGTCAAGTGATTTTCATTTGTTTGGAAGCGTTCTAATGTTGTCAATATTTTTCATGATAACCTAACGATTTTTCGGGTTTTATTTATGCTTATGGCATGTAGATTGGTGGGAACATACCTTTAGATGTAGATGTTTGCGAAATGCGAATAACTTCTCTCCATTGGGTTAGTATCGTTGGGTACTCTGTGGTTGGGTGTCGTGGCGACCACAGAACAGAAAAAAGGTGGCGACACTGAATAATTTAAAATGGCGGTTTGTGTGTATATGCAGTTCTATGATTGTTAAATTTGTTTTTTTGTTTAAAGAGATGATATACAAATAACACAGAAACTTGATCCATTTGGACTTGAGAAATTATTAATTATAATGCATATAAAACAGGTAGATAACTGACAAATGATATAATAGAATATTAAATTAAAGTTGTTTATATTATTTTTGTACTTACAGGTTATTATACAAGGTTTTAAAAGTTATCGAGATCAAACTGTAGTGGAACCGTTTGATAAAAGACACAATGTAGTTGTAGGACGAAATGGTTCAGGAAAAAGTAATTTTTCTATGGTATGTAGTATGTATTCATTATGGAAATGTTTTATAAAATGAAAATTTTAAATTTTTAGCCATACAGTTTGTTCTCAGTGATGAGTACTCACATCTTAGACCTGAGCAGAGACAGTCTCTGTTACATGAGGGTACTGGTCCTAGAGTTGTGTCGGCTTATGTTGAAATCATATTTGATAACTCTGATGCTAGAGTTCCGGTAAGTTACGTATTAATTTCATTAACATGGAAAAACTAAAAAAGAAACATTTTAGATCGAGCATGAAGAAATATATCTACGTCGGGTAATCGGAGCTAAAAAAGATCAATATTTTTTAAACAAGAAAGTTGTGCCAAGGAGTGAAGTTATGAATCTTCTAGAGTCTGCTGGGTTCTCAAATTCAAATCCATACTATATTGTTAAACAGGGAAAGGTAAAGTGCCACGCACATTTTTTATTAAATGGACAGTTACAACCGAATTGTTTATTAATTTTTTACGTTCACTTGTATATTATGTGTATAAGAATATAACTTTGAAGTCATAGTTTGTTTTCAAGGTTCTGAAAATATTGTTTATTTTTGAATTTATGAACTTAGAGTTCCTGATGTACATAGAAAATATTAATTAAATAATTTATTGAATACTTATAGATTAACCAAATGGCGACAGCTCCAGATGCACATCGTCTAAAATTACTTCGTGAAGTAGCTGGTACAAGAGTTTATGATGAAAGACGTGATGAGTCTATGGCCATTCTGAGAGAAACTGAAGTTAAAATTGAAAAAATTGAGGAGTTTCTACGTACAATTGAGGAGCGTTTGAGCACCTTAGAGGAAGAAAAAGAGGAATTGAAGCAGTATCAACAATTTGATAAAGTACGTCGGGCTCTGGAGTATATTATCCATGAAGTTGAATTAAATGAAAACAAAAAGAAACTCGCAGATGTAAGTAATTTAATCCCTTTAATTAAATACTGTTATTTTACCATTTAATGAAACTTTTAGTTAGAAAAGCAAAGAAACCAATCGGGTACAGAACAGGAAAAACTTGCTGGGAATCTTAAAAAAGCCCAGGATAATATAAAGACTTTAACCAAAAAAACTAAAGAAACAAAGAAGGAATTAGCTGCTTTAAAGGAAGAACGTGATATATTAAACAATGACCATCAACATTTGATTAAAGAGAAGGCTAAACTCGATTTAACTATTAAAGATTTATCTGAAGAAGTACAAGGAGACAACAAGTCTAAAGAACGTGCCGAAAATGAATTGGCTCGGTTGACACAATCTATCAAAGAAAAAGAGGCGGAACTGGAGAAAGTAAATATAATCCAAATTTAAAGGAATTGCATTAATTTGTTTTGACAGTAATGGAAAATATTTTTTCATTTTAGGTGAAGCCTCAGTATGAAGCCATGAAGAAACGTGAAGAAGAATGTACCAGGGAACTAGCATTGAAAGAACAGAAGCGAAAAGAATTATATGCCAAGCAAGGCAGAGGAAGTCAGTTTACATCAAAAGACGATCGTGATAGATGGATCCAACAAGAACTTAAATCGTTAAATAAGCAGTTAAAAGATAAAAAGGACCATCGAGATAAACTCGAAGCAGACTTGAAGCGAGATGCTGCAAAAACTATTGAATTGACAAAGAAAATTGAAGAACAGTCACAAGAGTTAGAACGACAGAAAAACTGTATTGATGAACACAATAAACAATGCTATGAACTGAAGAAGAACAAAGATCAGTATCAGGCTACTAGAAAGTAAGTTAAAATTTATGTCAGAGTTGGCAAAAAAACTTTTACCATTTTTTTCTTATTTATAGATATCAAAATTAATTTATTTTAACAAAAATCCTTGTTTTAGTGAATTGTGGCGTAAAGAAAATAATGTCCAGCAGAACCTCTCGTCTCTCAAAGAGGACCTAGCCAAAGCTGATCAGCAACTTCGGTCGATGGCAGGTAAACCTATTCTTAATGGTCGTGACAGTGTACGAAAAGTCCTGGATACTTTTATAAGTAGAGGTGGCCGTGAGGCTGAAATCGCCCGATCTTATTATGGACCTGTAATAGAAAACTTCGATTGTGAAAAAAGTATTTACACTGCAGTTGAAGTAACTGCTGGTAACAGGTTGTTTCATCATGTCATTGATTCTGATAAAGTTGGAACCCAGATCCTTAAGGAAATGAACAAGCAGAAGTTGCCGGGTGAAGTCACCTTTATGCCGTTGAATCGTCTTAATGTAAGAGATCAAGACTATCCTAATGACTCGGTAAGAATGCCAAAATCTTTAATTTAAATATTTATCTACTAGTTCGTTTAATCAAACCATTTTTATTTTTATTGTTGGTCATAATCTATTGAGTAATTACTTATTTTGACAGGATGCAATTCCTATGGTGTCAAAATTGCATTATGATCACAAATATGACAAGGCGATGAGATATTTGTTTGGAAAAACACTAATTTGCCGAAACCTAGATGTAGCCACCAAATTGGCGAGGACCACCGGCTTAGATTGTGTTACTTTAGATGGGGACCAAGTTTCATCAAAGGGATCCCTTACTGGCGGTTATTTCAATTCATCAAGATCCCGCTTAGAAATGCAGAAAAATCGAAGTGAAACAATGGCCCAAATCCAACAATGTGAACAAGACCTGAAATCGTTAAGAGCTGACTTATTTAAAACTGAGGCTTCCATTAATAGCATAGTTTCAGAAATGCAGAAAACTGAAACTAAAAACAGTAAAGCTAAGGGAATCTATGACAAAGTAAAAGGCGAGTTAAGGCTTATGCGTGAAGAATTATCAAACATTGAACGTTTCCGAGGACCTAAAGAACGTTCATTAGCTCAGTGCAAGTCAAGCTTGGAGGCGATGCAAACTACCAAAGAAGGTTTAGAGTCTGAATTACACCAAGAACTGTTGTCTCAGCTGTCTGTACATGACCAAGCTCAAGTAGATTCCTTGAATGATGACATTCAAAGACTGCAAAAGGAGAACAAAGAAGCATTTAGTACCCGTATGAAACTTGAGGCAGAAAAAAATAAGCTGGAGAATTTATTGACAAATAATTTAATTCGGCGCAGAGATGAAGTACTGCATGCCCTTCAAGAAATTTCTCTCGAGGATAGGAAGAGACAGCTCACAAATTCGAAATCTGACTTGGATGAAATTGATAAAAAAAATTGAAAAGGTCAACAAAGAGTTAAGCAGTATGGAAACAAAAGTTAAGGAAATGACCAAAAGGGTGAGTTTTAACTGAATTTAATTTTTATGTTTGAAAAAGCCGTGTAACTCATTTGTTTGCAAATATGTGATGAAAAAATCTCATTTAGATTTTTTTGTCCTATTTTTCAGCAGCCATAAATGATATGTAAATGAGAGGGTTCAGTACTGATCCCTGAAGTATAGTGATTTCAAAACCTTATGAGCTTCGACCTTCATATGTGCAGAGGCATTATTCCGGCTTATACCACGGAATAAGTTCCACTTTTTGTGCATTTCACAGTTCATAAGGTTTTGAAATACCTCTACTTCACTTATTCTATATTTATTTAATTGTGTTAGAATTCGCTAAAGTTTTTTAATCTTGTAGGTAAAATCTGAACAGAATGAACTGGAAACTTGGAAGAAAAAGGAGAAAGATGCTCAAGACAGAATTGATGAAGATGCCAAGCATCTTGAAAAATTTGCTACAAAACAGAATCTTCTTGAACAAAAAATAGCGGAATCTGTAGAGAAAATCAACCAATTAGGTGCCCTACCCGCACAAGACTTGTATTCTCATTATGTTAAAATGTCTTCTAGATCTGTAAGTGTGCAGTTTGTTAATATGTTAGGTAGATAATAATATACTTTTTATGTTTTTAGCTATTTAAAGAATTGGAGAAGACTAACAATCAGTTAAAAAAAATTTAGCCACGTGAACAAGAAAGCTTTAGATCAGTTTATGAGTTTTTCCGATCAGAAAGAAAAACTACAAAAGAGAAAAGAAGAATTAGACAGAGGGTACGTAAGAATATAATTTTTTTTTTCGTATTTTTATTTATTTATTTTTTTTGTTCACAGAGATGAAAAAATAAAAGAATTAATAGCAATGTTGGAGCAGAGAAAAATGGAAGCAATTCAGTTTACGTTCAAACAGGTGTCAAAATATTTCTCTGAGGTTTTCAAAAAGTTGGTCCCAGCAGGCCGAGCCAAGCTTGTAATGAAAACTATTGATAATGAGGAAGGGCGTGAAATAGGACCTGATGACACGAATGCCGATCATTTCACTGGCATCGGAATCAAAATATCGTTCACAGAGGCTGATGCTGAAATGAAGGAGATGAATCAGTTGTCAGGAGGGCAGAAGTCTCTCGTTGCTTTGGCCTTAATTTTTGCTATTCAAAAATGTGACCCTGCCCCTTTTTACTTGTTTGATGAAATTGATCAAGCACTTGACGCTCAACATAGAAAAGCGGTTGCGAATATGATTCATGAATTGTCTAGCGAAGCCCAGTTTATCACGACTACTTTCCGACCTGAATTGTTGGAACATGCACATAAATTTTATGGCGTTAAATTTAGGAATAAGGTGAGTCACGTGGAATGTGTTAGTAGGGAGGTTGCACGAGATTTTGTAGAAGACGATCAAACACATGGCTAGTTTTTTATTATTATTATATAAGTATAATGTCTTTTTAATTGATTTTATCGTAAACATATAAAGCTATAAAAATATGTGTTAATTTTATAAATAAAATGTTTAGTTTTTGTATGTGGTTGATGATTTATCTTTATTTGGGTTTCTTGGGTATTATATGAAAAATTGAAAAAATATAGATGTAAGCGCGTATATGCATTCACTTGTAAATGGGGCATTTCGGTTATCGATCTTGTAATATAGAGCACGGTCTGTGACATGCCATCTTCATGGAAACAACAAAGCAGCTGATTAATTGGTTGCAATGACACTTTTGTAATGTGCTATGACCCGTTTCTCAAAAAATATTCTACTTCATATCGCTTGGTTTGTATTAATATTGCCAATGGTGGTAACTCCGCAAAGACGCAGCTTTCAATTTTATTTTGTGTATGGCCACAAAGTTCAGGAAAGACAATGAGGCCGATGGGCAGTAATGTCCCACTTACCCGACACTTTGAGTTAAATTTAAAAAACGAACTGCAGATCTTGTTGAATTAAGTTTGGCCATGATATTCTGGTTTTGCAAGTAACATTTCGTATCAATACTATGAATATACTATTGTATGCCAATTTTGCATCAGGTGAAAACTATTTAGTAACAACACGTTTTGTCATAAATTCTAACCTTAAATTAAAATAGACATAATGGTAATTATGGTATAACGGGGGTTTTCCTCGCTATTTTTGATTAACTTTATTTTAGTTCTCAAATGAGAATAAAAAATAAGAAATACGTATATTTATAATTTAACATACAAAAGCAAAAAGGCTCATTCGGGCGTGGTCAACAAGTAATAAACCTTCATCAACTTAAAACTAAACACTGAAATCATATAGTTCACTTAAACAGTTTTTTATAAAGGGCGCCACCCTCCTTTCTTTATCGTTCATATATTTATAGTCAAAAAAAGTTATAAAGCACTAATGCCGTAGAAAGGGGGAAAGAACGGTTTATTTTCAATAAAGTTTATAGCACAGTTCAAGAGCAAAACTAAACTCTAGGGGCCTTTCTCCACCTCTAGATAGATAGGCAAATCAGCCTTTTGATGCCAATTTTAATCTGCAGAATTCCAGCTCAAACTCAGCGGAAGCTGTTTACTTTTTAATAGGTACCTATTTTAATAATAATAAGTAGGGATCCTACCTTCTCACATAGCTTTCCTATGTAACATACTTCGTAATTCCTTTACCATAATAGCTCAACCAGACGAAATCTTGAACACAATCTCAGCAACGTACACTACTACCTCGCTCAAAGGCCAACTCTAGTCTGCTATATAAAACATAAGATAACATACTCACAGATACCAAAACGGAACACACATCCGCTCTCGGCCGTGGCTCGGCAGAGGGTCCCCGCGAAATCTAACTGTCCTCGTACCAGCGTTCCCCCTTGTCCCCACACAGCGTTGTTCGCGCTGCAGCGCGCTGGTGCACTCAAGGTCCAGTGGTCGCACAAATTATCAAAGATTTACAAGTTAGTAAAGTCGGTTCTAGAATTTTTAAGGTTGACCGCCAACCAAATTATGCAATTAGCATTAAATAAGATGCAAGTTAATTATATCTAAAAATGGACTGTTACAATGGGGAAGGCTGGCGCCTGGCAAGTAGGCTGCAGATGGACCCTTTTTACCAACTTCCAGCTATCCCCTCATCCAGCTATGTACTTATCTTGCTTCCTCATCGAATCTTTCCAATATTCTCATGAAGGTTAGGATGTTAAAACAAAATTTTTTCCTTAACTTTACAAGACTAGCGAAAAATAAAAATATAGAAAAAAATTTAGTAACCATCTTAAAAACTTCTCTACTTTACTGAATGGCAATCAACCAGACAAATTTCATTCAGTTAACCCCATGACTTCACATTGGAAATTTTAAATTTTGTGCAAAGTGTAAAAGGCGAAAATTTCATTTTTTAATCTCAATATAAAATTTTTGATGTGAAGTCATGAAGCTGAATGAAATTTGTTGGGTTGATTGCCAGTAAAGTAGAGGTTTTAAAGTTGGTTACTAAATTTTTTTATTTTTTGCTAGTCTTGTAAAGGAATAATTTTTGTTTTAATAAAATTTTAAATTATTTTTTTTTGTGAATAGTTTCAGTTCCAATAAAAAAATATTTCTCAGGATGGTACGCCCACTATTGGACTACCTTCATAAAAAAATCATGATGCCTAGTACTAATAGTTGAGCCAGAATGCCGAAATATGTGGGCAAAATTGGAGTTTAGTTAAAAATACGTGAAAACCTAAATAACTCCTAAACTAACAAATTTCGCATAAGACAAATGGAGGTCAAATCAATGTGTATCGAGGTCCTCTTATACCATGCGTCGGATGGTCCGTCCTCAGTGAAACACCCTACACTGGACTACAAACTTCGCCCTTAATGAAACGTAATTTACTGTTTCATTAATAAAAACTCATTATTATCAGTCCTGGAATCTGAAAATGAACAAACAATTACTGCAAACATGGTTTATTCGATAAAGTACATAATATGAATTATAAGGCCATGGTATTACTAGAAAATCTGTAAGTTCGTCTTCTTTCACTAGCTTATTTTATATCTATTCTTAACCACGTATTAATTTGAAGTTTTGGTAATGGCTGATACAGTTGCCACTTGCCACTTATTGATTTTTGCCAGTTGCCTAATAATTACAAATTCCGTTTGATAAACGTAACAAATATGATAACCAGTGAGAGTTGTAGTAAAAAAAAAAATAAAAACATTATACCAAAATTTGAAAAACACTCATCAAACCATATAAAATATTTGTAGCTCACTTCACATCAGCAATTTGATTAAACATGACACCGACCAATCAGAATTGACACATTACTTATCACCACTGTGTTTAACACGTTGAGCCCCGCTATAGAATAAGCTTTATGGGATTCCCCGAACCGGGTCTTTATTTTTTTATAGTGTTTTATTCTCGACCAATGTATTTTACCTTATTCAGAATAAAATGTGTGTCTTCATTGCATTATTTGTAAAAAAAAATTAAGGCATCACATTGATACCACTCAGTCTGAACAATAAAATATTCCATTTGGGTCGCATGGTGTGATAATTCAGAAATTTATGTTGATTCTTGTCTAATCACCCACTGCTATGCATAATGTGCTTGCATTATGTTATTCCATTATTGTGTCGAGTAGGTTCTTACAAGCAGGAACAAAAAATAACTATATTTGGCATGTAAATGAACTTATCTGAATTCAGAAAACACGCTTGACTCCTCAGACCGAGCTTTTTTTTAATGTGCATTATATCAAGGATATAGAAGTAGACACGGTCCAAAAAAAATCCTACTGCGTGGCTCTGTGTTAATGAGGCATAATAAGGTTGACCCCACCTGGGGCTCAATGTGTTAATACATTTACTGTACTTGGCAACCATCTTGAGACAAATATGAAATATATCAAACCATATTGCTGCCTTTCTATTAAGTATTTAACCATTTTAAAAGTTAATATTATATACAAAAAAAGACACTGCCAATTATTTGAGGATCAGAACTTCCTCACTACTGTAAAAATTGGACGTGTGGTAGAGCTTATAATAAAAGTAATTTTTGACGTTTCAAGTCACATTTTTTTACGTTTCAAAGAAGTCACATTTTGTCGTTTCAAAAGTCACATTGGTAGAATATCACCAATATTTTTTTTAGACCGATTTTGCTCATTAACGAACTCAGTCTCTTCCTTGACCTCTAGAATGTGTGTACCAAATTTGAAAGCTTTATCTCGAACTGTAGCTGCTATCGCAAACACAGACGGAAAATTTTTTCTGTCTGAAATTGTGTGTATCGTCATAATTCGTCGAGATTCGTCCAGAAATGCAATAAAAAATTTTCTAAATTTTTTCACAAATACATAACTTCCTCACTTTGAAGGATGAGGAAGTAAAATAAAAGTACCTTTTTCTTTTCCAAAATGTACTCCGTTTAAGGAAAAAAAGAAAATAAAAGAAAATTGAGATGTAATTAATACACTTTATTTGAATTTTAAGGCACACAATTAAAAGAAAATTTGATGAATTACGATGGAACTACTTAACTTTAAAACAGAAATTTTTTGAACATTTCTAAATATATAAACACCCAGTATTATAATGGTTGTTCAGAATTAAATGAAATAAAGTTAAAATATTGCAATACATAGAATTATAATAATAATATAAATTTTATAACTATTCCTGCTTCAATTTTCACTTTACAGGCCAAATTACAAATAATGTAAATCTTTCAACAATATCAACGATATGGGTAAAAGCTATTCGTTCATTTTTATAAAATAATACTTTATATTATTCTACTATTGATATTTTTTGTATATTATATACATATATTATTTAGAAAAATACAGTTCTAATTATATTTTGTGAAACAATAAGAATCAAGAAATAGCTGAAACAGAATTTTGAATTAATTATTAAAGTTTTTGTAAATTTTGTGGCAGAAATAGATTGGTAAATTTACAAAAAATAAAAATATGAAAAAGCCCATGTATTACACTAATGATTAGAGCCGGATCCGAATATTACACTGAGAATATTGTCGTGGAATATTTGGAAAATAACGCGTCCATTTCTTTCTTGAAGTACTGTAGAACAATGGATAAACGATTTCCCGGAATTAAATTTTAATATGGCACAAAAGTGCGGTGCAATATTCATGAGAAAATATTGTAATATAATATTCGGATCTGTGCTCTACTAATGTATTACACTTTTAATCTGATGAAGAAAAATGTTGAGCTTTAAGGGCCTTCTTTACCAATATCATGTCAGTCTATCTGTCCGTAGTCTACCACAAACTATTTAAGTCATTGATTTAAAACTTCATTTCTAGGCTTCCAGTAGTAACTGGAACAGCTCAGTCAATTTTACCATAAAATGTTTATTGTATAAAAAATAAGTTAACTTTTTGTTAGTATGGACCTCTCTAAATAGTGCCAAGTAAACACCAAAGTATGGGCCTTTGCTGGGCTTTTACCCGGCCTTTACTGGAAATGATGGCCTAATAAAGGTCTACTGAGGTCCATATTTTGGCGTTTACTGGGAGAGTAATTTCTATGACAGCAGGTTATATCGATTTTTTTTTTTTTTTGAAATAGGCTGGTAGATCATGAATATTAACTTTTGTTGATGAAAAATCATTAATTTGAATTTTTGAGGTTTTGTAATATAAACCGTAAACATTAAACACAGCATGTAATACAACCCCCTGTAAAGTAACCTTTTAAAGGAGCAGGCTACATTTAGAGACAACGGGCACACACCCAATATCCAAGTATGCTAGGATTAATTTCCGTTTCCGAAAAAAATCACATATCCTGGGAATCGAACCCAGGACTTTGGGGTGAGAGGCAAGTGTCCTTATATTGCTTGGCTACAGTCATATAAAACCATTAAATTTTATAAAAAAAAAACAATCTCCAAGCCACCTTGGGAATAATTTTAATTAAATAAAAATAATTTTACTGTAAACAGGAATATAACCCACACTATTTAGGCATGTCTAGTTACTGGACACGTTTGCCAATAATTGAAGTACTTTTTCTCAAATAAGCTATAAATTAGTTACAAATATAACATAACAATAAGCTTTACAAAAAAATAATCATCATTTTACGATTTCGACTCAGACCTATTAAACTTCATCACAGACTGTAGTTTGAAAATCACTAGGTTACAGATTTAAGTAGAACTGTATAAAAGATAACTTGGAGACATTAATTTTTATGTTTTGTTTGGAATAATAAATAATATAATACAACATAATCCTATCTAAACGAAATTAAATATCATTACTATAAATCTCCAAAATCGGAAAAATTTAAAGGATGAGAATATACTGAATTCCAATCTCTTTCAAAAACACCCTGTAACTGGCTACGAATTGTAGTATGGCTTGAATTTCTATCGAAAACAGGATCGTGTAAAACAAATGAAACACCAGCTGTATCTGTAAAGTAGTCTCCAGACCAATTTGAGGTTCCTATATAAGCTGTATTGTCAGTCACCATGTATTTGTTATGATTTACTCGTGCAAAGGGTATCTTCTGCTGTTCTTTATTACCTGGGACTATAAAACGCCTCTGAAACAAAAAAATACAAATAAGAACAAAAGGTACAACACATACAAGCTAAACTGTTTCAGAAAAAGGAACATAAATTTTACATAAGACATAAAATGACAAAGAATAATATTGTCTAATAATAAATAATACTTACAAAATTAGTTACTATAAATTTCTTATCGATAAAATCCTCTACAGAGTTTAATTATTTGAACAGTAATTACAGTGTATCACAAGAACTCTCTCTTATTAGAGTAAAAACAGGTGTCATTATGACTATGAAAGTATTTTGACACTTAAATAGTGTCCACAAACACCAAAACTACCTGATAGCGCGCTTCGCCAACCAAGTTGGTATCATCTGGTGATGATTAAAATCATTTAATTATCTCGAGATGATGCCAACTTGTTGGGCGAAATGCGCGTCGAGTGTATTTATCGAGTGTCTTTGTGTTTGTTAAAACTATTTTGTTAGTTGTCATAGCAAATAAGGTTCCAACCCATTTTAGGATGAAAGCAGATGTGTTATACAATTTTTTCTTTTGAAATATAGGATAAAAATATAATTTGTCATACTTTCTAAAGACGAGAAAAAAATAATTTTTTGTTACATACTAAAATAATATAGACAAAACCTATCATTCCAAAAGTAAAAAACTATAGTTTTTCAAAATAAAATGGAAAAAAACTGTGTAGTTTTTCTTTTTTGGACATTTTCAAAAATTTGTGAACTAAATGTGTAAATTCATAAGGCTATGCAAAATGTACCCCCTAATGAAAACGAGTACGCCTATGGTTCCAGGAAAAATGCAGGATTTCCTTATTTCATAACTCATAAATCATAATATAAAACACAAATTACTGTTTTCTTTGTGTGACATTAATTTTGTGTGTGATTGTACATTTTTATTAGGGACAAATTTAGGGAATTTTAATTTCAATGGTCATTCTGACTTGCTTTGGTGTTCTGTGATTCTTGTAAAAATGACGATCCATCTCTGTGGAAATGGTGGAAAAGTTTGTGTTCTATTTTAGCTCCATATTTTAATTTATTAAGTGATTGTGATTGATTAACAATAAATTTATCAAAACATGGATCTTTAAAGTTAATAGAATGAAGTGTACAAAGATCATTAGATGTCATTTCCAACAGAAAAAATGGCAGAAAATATATAACTTCCAAATCTATTCATTGTGGTATGTATAAATAGGGGAATCCCATCCTTATTTTCATCGTTAAATGAGAAAAAGTAAATTTACAATATTCATCCTTTTAGAAAGATCTGTTATATGTAATTAATTATATAATAAGTTACCATTTTGAGTTATAACCTAGGAATTGAAATCATTGCAATGAGAACTAAGTTATATATATTTCTTTATAAAAATTAGGAAGATATTCCTAGATATATGAAATTTGTTGATACCTATTACTTGATATTAAGTCCCTCAAATACCTATTTTACAAAAAAAATATTTTCTGGTAACATGATTTACGAGATGATTTATTTAATTAACAATGAAGTTTCATTTTTTTGACAATCATAATATAACAAAGATCATAATTAAAATCTTCTCGTGAAAAGTATAGCTTAATAAAGTTATACATTATACTATAATGGAAAGCATCCAGTTAGTTGTGAAAAATTTTTTAATATAAACAACTGATGGAGCTAAAAAATTGTTTCCTCACGACAAACAAGCAAAAGTTGTAGTCCACTCCCTCGTGAATATGTTTTATATAAAATGGAAATTAGAGTTTATTTAAAAAAATGCCCTGAAAAAATAGCGTTCCAGTACCAATTTAATATAGAAGCCATCTCTGTAAAGAAATTTGCTCCTTTATCCAGTAATCTGAGAACCAACCACAATAGTTATACAAAAAGTTTACTGATAGAAAATGAACTCTATGAAATTATAGCCTCAACTTTTTTTAAGTTCCTGCACATAAATAATAACGTAATAATTTGACAGACACTTACCACTTCAATAGACACTCCAGAATAGGCTTTATTTACACTAGCAATAGACCGTAGAAAATAATCTTCCGACGGCCTTGAATGGTTCCACCAGCTTATCAGCAGTTTCACCTTAACTTTATGTTCAATAGCTGCCGTTTTAAGAGCATCGTCTATAACCGGCCAAAATTTAGTTTTTGCAGTATAAATCATAAGAGGAAAATAGTCCATTACTGAAATATATACAAACTTTTCAGCATGATTTATTACATTTGTCAGTGCATCAATGTCATTTGTGCGTCCTACTGGGTTAAATGGCGGAGGAGAACTCTAAAATATTATAAACATTAATTTTGGTAAGGTTTACAAATTATTTTGGGACTTACAGAAAAATATGTTTGGAATGTTTCATTGTCATATATTAAATCCATAGGAGTGTTCAAATTGAATTTTGTGGATAGAGTGGCTGGCCAATTTGATGGTATTTTGGCGCTGTCTTCTCCAAGAGCCCAGTAGATCTAAAAAAAATACGCCCAAGGGTCGTTATTTGCCGAGTTGCATTTTGGATGAAACAAATCTGTTCACGAATTCAGGTTCCAAAATTAGCTTTGTTCGTAGAGACGATTTGTGATAGTTTCATTATTGTTCAATATATTGAAAATGGTCACAAATAAATGTACGTACAAAAAATGTTCGTTTTTCAGTCCTATATCACATCATCCAAAAATATACAGGGTGTTTCATTTGAAGAAGTTGAGAAAATTCAGTTCAAAAAGTTGTAAATTTAAAAATCCTTTTTGGCCACCCTGTATACTTTTAGGAAGTGAAAATGGTTGAGTGTCATCACACAGATGTCTCATAACTGGTACTAACATATTTTGTCTTAAAATCGATAGTTGTGATTGTAGTGATATTTTTAATGCACACGTGTAAATGGTATAATTTCAACCAAAAAAAATCAATACATCCAAGTGGTTGGGAGAAAATTAATAATAATACAGGAGTGAAAGGAGACCACAAAGAGGTTTCAAAAAATGTTATGATGTACATGGCATTTCATTTAAAAAAAAATGGTACTTGACCCTGTAGAATCGTCTTGGCTCACCCTGTATATTCGAGAACAATTTCCGGTTATAGACTTTTTTGTCTAGTTTACTTAGGTTTTTAAATCAAGTTTCTAGCTATTATAGAACTCGAGATATCGAAGTCGGACGCACTATTGCCCCACCCGAGGCGCCACCTTAGATACTCCTATAACAAGGAAGGAAAAATTACACATTGTTTTAATTTAAGAGACTGGATTTAAAATTAAAACAAGGGAAAATTGCTATGACTATCGATTTTGAAATGTTTTGTTTTAAAGATTTAGATAGAAGAGATAAATAAATAAAAATGACCGTTATTTTCTCTTACCAAATCAACTTGTTTACTCATAGTGACTCACAATAGCCAAAGTTTGTATAATGAATAATTATAAAAATGTGTAAAAAACCTATAGTGGGGTAAATCACAACTCAAATTTGTATTCACCATCAGATTTTGCCAATGATTTTCGAGAGATTTTTTAATCAGTCTGGACTAATAATAATAGTATTAATATTACATATACTTTATTTTAATGGTGAGGATTTAGTCAATTTTAATGTTATTATTTCATATATTTTATTATGCCAATTTTTTATTTTGTACGATTGTCGACACTACCTTCATGAAGGTCAATTTTAAATCCATTAAATTTCAAATTTATTCTGTTTAGGATCACAGTAAATACAAATTTCTACTGGTTTGCTAATTTTCTAATATAACCATTAGCAAACAATCTAATGTTACAGAGTATCTGAATTGTGTCATTATTTAACTACGAAAGGGTATAATTGAAGATCATTTCTAAAGAATATTACTATACTTGAGTGTTTGTGGTTTGTTTCATATTACTATGTTTATGTTATTAATGTTATTATTTTATTAGAGCTAGTATTAAGATATGTATTGAAAATTCATTACCACAATATTGATTTAAATATTCTGTCATTACGACATTATTTATGCATTCTAAATCACTTATTATTATAGTCGGAGAGCTGGCGTCCAAAATGTGCAAGAGTTTTCTCAAAGCTAATTTTTTGAGATTAGGTTACTTTTTAGTGATGGAAAGTAACTGTAGAGTCAGCACTTCCAGTACCGGGACACCTGGCGCTGGGACGCTCGCAAAGGTGTAATATTAATTAACGTCTCTAAACGGTCTTCTCAAAGCTCAAAATTTATAGAGAACGAGCAAATATAATATAAAACAAGAATCCAACAGTCAGACAGCAAAATATAGGGACACGTGGCGTCAGCGCTACTTCATACCTGTCAAAAAAATGACGTGTGTTAAAGTGATTTCTCAAAGCTGAAATTCTCCAAAACATTAATTAAAACTATAGTTAATAAAGGAGACAGTCAGACTCATTTATGATAGGACCACGTCAGTCAGCAGTCGATAGATGTGAGAACGGTAACTGCGCGCATTAGTACGCCTTTTCTCAATACATATCGTTTATTTTATCTCAATGGAATGTGGGTTACCAGGGCCGGCCCGATGGGCAGGCGAGCCAGGCGGTCGCCTGGGGCGCTGAATCTTGGGGGCGCTGACTTGCCGCAAGTCGGTTGTAGTTGCTGAATAATTAAATTTAAATTTTAATCAAAAGCATGCACTCCAAATAAGTCCGCACCTGCCCGCCTATCGGTAAGCGTGCTGTATGATAACAAAAAATCAAAGTAATACCGGCCGGCGGAGGACAAAGTGTTTTCGTGGCTATGATGTTTACGTTTTATCGTTTTTATATAGAGCGCCGACTGCCGGTCTTCTTTGACCGAGTTCTGAATTTTCTGTATTTAATTTTATTATTTATTCTCTAACTAAAAACAAAGAATAACCTACTCTTTGCTAAAGAAGCGAATTGTTGAAATCAGTCTATTATATTAATATTACTACTATAACAGTATAGTACGGCATTCGAAGACACCAACGACCCTTTCAAAATTGCCACGAAAAACGTCGATGGTTCCAATTTACCGCCATGCAAGACGGAATTGAAAAAACAAATACAAAGGGCTGCGTATATATCAAACATTTGGAGTCATGCTGATGAAAAAGTGCCCACTGCAATGATTCCAGAGAAAAAACGGTTGGCAGTTGATCGATGGCCGATATGATTTCAATTGGTACGAAGACGATCAGCTACCTAATTTCGTTTCTGACGTTTTGATTCAACCGGATGATACACCTACAGGTAATTTTTGCCAGTCGACTCGCAAATGTGATTCAAAACCTTACTTATTAATGTAATGTATTGCTTAACGCTGAATTTTTGATTTGTACAAAGATTCGGAATCAACCACCACTGATGACGTCGGAGAATATGGTACGATCGCGTTTTATTCTGATGAAGATAGTGGCGAAGAACACGACGACGGCAATGATTCTGACGGTTAGATGTTTTTTTTTTTTCAATGAATCAATGATTCTCTTTTTTTCTGTTATAAAATAATTAAAATTATTTTTTTATATAAAATAAATGATATGTATTGAGAAAAGGCGTACTAATGCGCGCAGTTACCGTTCTCACATCTATAGACTGCTGACTGACGTGGTTCTATCATAAATGAGTCTGACTGTCTCTTTTATTAACTTTATAGTTTTAATTAATGTTTTGGAGAATTTCAGCTTTGAGAAATCACTTTGACATACGTCATTTTCTTGACAGGTATGAAGTAGCGCTGACGCCACGTGTCCCTATATTTTGCTGTCTGACTGTTGGATTCTTGTTTTATATTATATTTGCTCGTTCTCTATAAATTTTGAGCTTTGAGAAAACAGTTTAAAGATGTTAATTAATATTACATCTTTGCGAGCGTCCCAGCGCCAGGTGTCCCGGTACCGGAAGTGCTGACTCTACAGTTACTTTCCATCACTAAAAAGTAACCTAATCTCAAAAAATTAGCTTTGAGAAAACTCTTGCACATTTTGGACGCCAGCTCTTGGACTATTATATGTTTAAAGATTTTTCATATTTAATGAAGTAATAGTGTAACCTTACATCGAATATTTTCTGTACATCGTCAGCTAGGCAAGAACAGTTCTGGATTGCTATACCCATTTCTTTCACCTACAACAAATAATATTAATCTAAAACCTGGTAAAATTCCGTAATTATTCATGATGAAACAAAACAATTCGACAAAAATAAATGTATCAAATAATCAATAAGTACAAGCAATCTTATTTACATGGCTTTAATGTCCTCTCAAGGGAAATATGTAAAATACCCAAACATGACTTAAATATACCTATTGATTATTCGATTTATGTCAAGATGCATTTTGTGGCTGTTAAAATTGCACGTAACCAAAATAGGAGTTAACCGTAATTAAATATGTCCTTGGCCTGCTTTCTCTAGACTAATATTATGTATACATAATACTACAATTTTTTTTTGGTGTCTCAAAAGTCCATTAACAGAGGTTCTTGAGCCCATGTGATACATATACATATACATATTATGTATACATAATACTACAATATTTTATGGTGTCTCAAAAGTCTATTATTAACCAGCCCATGTGAACTACAAATTACTACATACACATGATTTATGTAATACAAAAATAATCCTTCAAAATTGCAAAATGAGATCAGATGCAGAGATTTTTAACGTAATGCTTTTATAAATACAATTTGAATAAAATGCAAAAACCGTTTTTTTTTTTTATTTTAATGTCTAACAAGAGTTGTGATCATACTTTTTGTCTGACGTTACTTTACAAATTGTTTTAGGGCCTATAATTATAAAACTGAAACTTTTTGATGAACCACATTCATTCAACTGACCCTGAAGTATGGGTTCAATTATTAATTCTTTTAATTAGGCATTACCTGTGTTAACGACCTCCAATCCATATTTGCGCTGCCAACATAAATATGCTTTCTGTCGATTATCCATAATTTGGTATGCAACACTCCACCACCTAACAACTTGGCAAAATTTAAACTTCTTACTTCTGCCGCTTTGCGTTTTACTAACAATTCCGTATCGATATTGGGATAATTTTGTGAAGGAGAATTTTGAGCTATCCTAATTTTTATTCCCCTATCTAAACCTGCCCTCAAAAGAGCCTGAAATATTGTTTCTCCCTGAAAAATTATGATTACTTAAAATGCTGGCTTTTCTCTTTCACTTTTTCCATTCACTTTACACTCATATTTTTTCTCTCAAAATGACAATCTTCTACTCCTTATTCAATTATCAACCAAACAGAATTTGATAATATTGGTTTTACTTATTCGCCAAACGTGTGAATCTCATGCAATTTAGATTATACTTTACCTGAATGGAAGATGGATCTGGGTAGACTTCAGACTGCCTGAGTGTCCAATATAAAGACGCAATATCTATTGATTCATGAGCAGAGTTTATTAGATCTAACCATGTTTCAAAAGTGGAAGGATAAATGATTGAGTTATTTGAATAAATTAAACCTTCTGGAATACTTTCGATTAATGATAATCTAGAAAATGGTGCATTTTAAAGTTTTTATTAACAGAAAAAATCATAATTATCTAGCTAGCCAAATAAATTCTTTGTTTGTTAAAATAGTGAGTCATACATTGACATACATTATTGTAACTGAACTATTATTTTTTGAGTAACAATAAAAGCAATTGTTTCAAAACACAATGAAATCAAATGTCGAAATAATATTTTTTACAGTTGGTGGGTCTATGTCTGTTCCTCCATATAAGTTTATCAGCTGTTTCTTGTAAGTACAATAAATTTGTTTGATATTGACAGAACCACTCTATTCGAGTGGCTGTAAATAGCTGAGTACATAATAAATTTATTATCAACATTATATTATCAAATTATCACTGTTACCACAAGTAAAGTATTAAAAAAATCCAGTATATGTTACATGATAGCAGAACATTTGAAAGAGAAAAAACAAATGAAACACCTGTCCCCTGTTTTCAATGTATGTTTAATCATGTTTTGACAAATTTTGCATTACCTACTTGAATGAACTGTATTTAAGATGTATCTTCTTCGTAAACAGAATCAAAGAAAATACCAAATTGTATAATAACGTTTTACAACAAGTAGGTATTAAAGGTTTATTTGTAAACCTGTACTATATCGTTAAGTTTTGGCTATAAATTTGGCCAGTGTTTATTATAAATATTTAAACAAGTGACTTTTTTTTATATAAAGTAAGTACCCATTTGGAATAATAGAAAGCGAATCTAAAAGTCAGTTATTGCCATTGCATTTATTTCATGACCAGCCAGCCAGATTATTATATTTTTCCTCTATCAGAAAAATCACTTTTAATAGAGTGTCTACGTCTGACATCGCACATTCAGTATGAAGTAGGTATAAACAACAATAACCAATATAAAATATTATAAAACCTAGTTCTGTAATGTGGAAGGCATATTTAAAGTACCTACGCTGGTCTTACTTTTTAAAATACCACAAGTATATCTTATCTAAAACTTGCTGTCAGTTTGACAATTGGCATGCATATAGTTTATGTTTATTGTTTACACTCCAAACTTAAATGGTCACTTGGCTGATATAGATGCTCTATGCTAGGTTTAACATATCTGTAATCAAATCATACCTGCAACTATTATTGCAAGTGTCGGAATAATTTAACTCTAATAAAGCTTTCTCGGCAGCATGATCTAACAACGGTAATAGAACTACAAGGAAGATCAGAATACAAATTATTGATATGGGTATACATGATGGCCGGCACCATTTATTTTTATTTCCCCACCTAAAAATAAATATCAATTGCAAATCAACTAAAACGATAGATTTTTTTTATTTTACCTTGTTGGAGTACCATCCATATCTGAAGAAATCATGTACCCATGACCCCAAACGTCGTTATCGTCATCATTTTGGACTGGTGGTGTTTCCAAAACTGTCTGTAAATAAAATTATGTTTATTTTAGCAATATTTATATCTTATATAGGTATAATTCTTTAACGGGTTTAATAGTACCAAAAAAAGAAATATATCATTTTGTACAATTGACAAATAAATGCAATTTTATATTCATAACATAGGTACCATAAAATTTTGGGTAGCCAAAATTTCAGAAAAAATGTGCTGTCCTGTAGGTATATATGAAAAAAAAACGTTAACAAAGAGTAAATGTAAAATCACTGTAACAAAGGAAAATTTGCTTCTGGCTTAAGAATTAAAATATTACCGTCTTGATGTGCTTGATTGGCTTAGTAAAATTTATAAACTTACTTTAGAACAATAACTTAATTTAATTTTCATTTTATTCCGTTTATAAGAATTTCTTTATCAGCTAAATAATTATCTTTACGACATTTTACAAATTTTACTTTTAAATATTGACAGTAAGGTGATTTGTCAGCTGTCGTTTTATTGTTTTTTTTTTGTATTATTTGCAGAGACAGATGTTTATGTTTATGTAATTCTCCTATAAATACATCGAATTGAAATATCCCGAATCGAATATACGAGGGGAGTACTAAAAGCAAATCATGCAAGTTATTACAGTATACATTTTTACTTTAAAAAAGTTTTTAGGTTTACAATAAAACTGCAAAATAAACGTTTAACATTTTTAATTCCTTTAGGTTGTGAGATATACATATGTATTATGACATGACCATAGAACAATAAAAAGAAATACATATTCGACCATATACTTATTAGTTAATAAGTATATGTATTCGACTACTATTGAAGTTGAACATAGACCGCTAGAGATCGCATCTGTTTGGTTCGCATACTTAAGGCTGGTTGTACTGCAACTTAAAGCCACGTTTTCAGATTCGAGTTCTGTTCACTTTTCTTAAAGGCAACCTGACAGAATAATATCTCTTATTCTAAGGGCCAGTTTTACCACCTCCCATTAAATCTATTTGACAAATATGTTTCACTATTATAAACAGTAATTATTGATATTGATACAAACTCTATCCAAGAAAACTGTTACCAAATAATTTTAACAGTAGATAGTTTCCTCGGATACAATTGTATCAATAATTGTTTCCATGGAACTTATTTATCAAATAGATTTAATGGGAGAAGAAAAAACAGGCCCTAAAACGAATGTTTTCCGAAATTCAACCTCCTGAATAGCCAGTTGTAACCACGCACCATTAAATTAGTACATAAGTTGTAGATTTTAAAAACTTATACCAAAATATGTAATAATTATGTAACAATACAGGAAGAAAGTAAATTTATTTTTCACGAAAAATTGAAAATAAAAACGCGTGACGTATTTTGCCATTATATTATGCGACACCTGCAAAATTTAGTTCATCTACCCTCCATCAGGTGTCGACACAGTGCTGTGCTACATGTATTGAATATCCCAAGAAGCGCTTATGAAAATATCTATATGCAAACATTTCCTGGTATTCTCTTGAAATAATACCACAATATTTTTATAAGTATAATAAAATTACTGATATAATATATATAGACAATGTCCTTGTAATTATTATGCATGGGCGTCTCTTCCAAAATTTCCAGTAATGAGCGGAGCAGAATTTTTTTAAAAGTGCGTCTGAACGTTTCTTCACAGTACTGAACTGAATACTAGAAAATATTTTTCTTTTTTGTAGAATAAAAAAACAAATTGAGAAATATGTAATATAAAATTATTTGTTTTGTTATTAGCATTGCTGCAATGTATCGGCATTGGCATTTGATTTAATTGCCAAGAAAGCGTAAACTGTTATTTATATACGAGCGCGACACTTATACAGCGTACACCTCAGATATATGATAATTGTTTTATTGCCTACCCTTTGTACGCGTCGGTTTATTATTCGGTGCCCGGCGTTATCGGGGCTTTGATAGTTGTTAGTTATTAATAAGAATTCTCATAGTTATATCTAATGTGACTACTTTGTTTTGACCAAGGAGTGGTTTAGGACTCTCTGCGGACTCTGCGATCTTCCATGAATCAAGAAAGAATACCAGCCCTAAATAAATTAATAAATTTTCACATGGGTGGCCATCACCCTAGAGGCGGCCTTGGATAATACAGTCTTGTCCAAACCATACAAAGCATTGTAGGTACCTACTGTGACGTGTTTGCTTATACTCGTAGATTCGTTGATTAAAAGTCCAAGTAACATTTACTCACTACTTTATTAACTAATTAATAATTAACAACAACAGATTAATTACTGTCTTAACTATAATCACACTTGAACACTTATAAGTTTCTGTCTTATTTCTTCTTTACTCATTTACTTTCAACTTAAAACTGACTCTCGGCCCACCGTTTGCCTTATTTATACATTCATTCACGTGGTCTAAAAGATTCCGGAACATTCCCGGCCGTTCTCGTAAAATTCTAGTTCGATCTAATCAGTCTACACAGTCCAGTGGCGTAACACTGCCCCCTCAAGCCTGAACGTCCCGATCAGGCAATTTATTATTCCCTTCATACTTGGCTAATCTCTCTACATACACCACCTTCATCTTTGATTTTGGACTTTGCTGAATTCGGTATACAACGTCGTTTAGTCTGGTGACGACAGTGTATGGCCCTTCCCAGGGCGGTGAAGCTTCAGGGACCTGCCTTTCTTTCTTTGTGGGTTATATAGCCAAACTAGATCTCCAGCCTGGAACCCTCCTGAATTCGCCTTAAGATCATAACGAGCGTTTATGCGATTATTTTCTATGGCAATTCGGTCTCGTACCAGCTCATGAATGTTCCTTAGTCGTTCACCAACTTCATCGGCGTAGTCATTTATGGAAAGTAGCTCCTCATCTGGTGTGCCAAACACCAAGTCATATTGCAGTCTAATCTCACGTCCAAACATCACGCGAGCAGGCGTCCGTTTTGTTGTTTAATGAATGGAGGCCCTGTATGCCATAAGGAAAAAGGTAAGTGAGCGACCCAATCTTTCTGATGTTTCTCAACCACTTTGGATAGGTGCTTCTCCATAATTTTATTATATGTCTCCACCATTCCGTCTGATTGTGGATATAGGGCTGTTGTTCTTGTCTTATGAATTCCAGTAAGCGACACATCTTCTGAAACACCCCTGATTCAAAGTTTCTTCCTTTATCCGAATGCAAGTCTAGGGCACGCCAAATCGACATACTAGATTATCTACCAGAGCGTGAGCGACAGTGCCTGTTTCTTAATTTGATATGGCATAAGCTTCAGGCCACTTACTAAAATAGTCCATGGCAACTAAGGTGTATTTATTCCCATCATCTGTCACAAGGAATGGACCAGCTACGTCGATCGCAATTCGCTCAAAAGGAACCCCGACGTTATATTGTTTCATTTGGCCCTTACTTCATGTCTGTGGCCCCTTACTTGCCGCACAAACATCACATTTGCGGCACCAAGCCTCCACATCTTGGCGGCTGTTCACCCAGTAGAATCGTTCGCGTACTTTTATCAGAGCTTTTTTGATACCAAATTGTCCGCCAGACGTTCCATTATGCACTTCCTGGAGTACTTTTGGTATGCGACACTTGGGGATTACCAATCTCAAAGTAATTTCCTTCCCATCTGGACTTTCCCAAGCTCTTTTCATCAGTCCATCCTCTACTTTAAGGGAGCCCCATTGTGCCCACAATGCCTTCAGCCCCAATGACTTGTCTGAATTGTCCTTCCAATCGGGTCGTGTTCCTTTTTCTTTCCATTCAGAATAGAACCAGTTTCGTCTTTTAACTGCTCTTTTCTTAATGTCTCTTTTGTCCATACATCAGAAACATCAATTTTAACAGTGTTTACAATTAGTATCCCTTGTTTTTTTCCACCCGGTGGCAGTCTTCTTGGCAGGATCTTCTGGAGAGAGCATCTGCATTTCTCTGGGATTTCCCGGAACGATGTTCGATGTTAAAATCGTACTGCTACAGTTTTTCTATCCAGCGAGCTAGTTGGTCTTTTTAGGGCCTTCAACTGCAATAACCACTTCGATGTGGTCCTAACTTTAAAATGTTGTCCATATAGGTACTTGTGAAAATAATCTATGCATTTGACAATAGCCAATAGTTCCTTCTGTGTCACACAACAGTTACGTTCTGGCTTGGACAACGGCTTGCTGAAGTACTCAATTACATTATCCTGTTCGTTTTCTTTTTCGTTCTTCTTTTCTTTCCTGTCATGTTATTTCCAGGCCTTCTATCATTTTTCTTAAGTCATCTTTCTCTTCCCGTCTTTTTCTTTCTTGATCTTCCATAATCTCCCTTGTTCATCTTTCTCATCCTGTCGCTTTCTTGACCTTCCATAATCTTTCTTAATTCTTCCTGGCGTTCTCTTTTCTGTTCTTCCATTTGTTGCACCAATACTGCAAGTAAGTCTTGTGTTTGTTTCTCCACCATGCTTCTTGTTGGCATTAACTCACGACACGTAAATCAGAATAAATTCAGAATAGAGTTTATTACACTATAAAGCCCGTAAAATGTTGTTAACATCTATTTTAATAATGGAATGTTCTCAAAACAGCACTAAGAAGTCTTATTTAGAGTCTATTTTACTTACCTTTTGATGAAATTCATTTATCTCCAGTAGTTTCTAAAAAGAATGTTCCAGAATTTTCCCGAAATTGCACTAATAGCCCTTTTTCTTAGTCGACAACACGTTATTACTAGCGGCACTTACGTATTTGCAGCTATTTCTAAATCGAATGTTCTAGAAACTTCTTGAAAATATACTTTAAAGTCACTATTCAGTCCAGAAATAGCGCTTCAAATACTGTCCAGTAGCTTAATTCTCCATGTAACCACTAATTCCTGAGGAGAACACTATATATAGAACCTTTTCAAATATTCCAGAAATTTCTCTTCCAATCCACTTCCGACACGAAATTGTTACGTGTTTGCTATCCCCACAAACACCTATACACGTAGATTCGTTGATTGAAAGTCCAGTTAACACTTACTTACTACTTTATTAACTAATTAACAATTAACAACAATAGATCAGTATCTATTATTAACTATAATCACAATTAAACACTTTTAAGTCTCTATCTTATTACTTCTTTACTTGTTCACTTCCAACTTAAGACTGACTCTCTGCCCACCGTTCGCCTTATTTGTACATCCATTCACGCTATCTAGAACATTCCGGAACATTTCCGGCCGTTCTCGTAAAATTCTAGTTATATCTATTCAGCCTACTCAGTCCAGTGGCGTAACACTACTTTTTATATAGATGACTAAAAATTGCAATAAATTTTATTTGTGAATGTTGATTTAGCCATTTTTTAAAATTATTTCGCATTTAATTCATTGGTTTTCATTATAGAACCTACATATCCATAGATTAATGAAAATCATTCATTATCTGCCAAAAGCGAAGAAGAGACCGTCGCACTTCTCTGAGCCCCTTGACGACGCCCATGTTCCGGGTTCAAATCCCGGTTTCGACCCTGACAAAGTCGAAGTGAGTGGTTTATATGTTCGCATTTTTTTCGTAAGTGTAATCCTCGCCTGTGAAGCTTCGGCTTTGGATCTGGGGGTTGTTTAATTTATGCGGTGTTTATGTTATGTGAATTAAAAAGTTATTTTTTTCTGTAAACAATACACATAATAAATAATATTTGTCTGATGCCCTATACATAGTACCTTAAAACTTAAAACATATAAAAAGATAACGTGATGTTCATGTGATAAATGCCTATCAATATACGGCAATAAATGAACAGGAATTTAACACATTAATCTGAAATGGCAAATATATCTGGCAACAATCCGTCCCAACTAAATTTCCTTGATAGCTTGTGTTAATGCTAATAATAACATTATTGATTATTTCGCCTGATGGCATCAATTCTAACGCAATGAAAGGTAAAAAAGTAATAAAACATAATGCGGAGAACCGTTGGTTGTCAACAATTAGGAAATGGTCAAATTATTAAATGGTAAGTCTCTAAAATACCATTCGTTCATGTTATTCGGTTTAATAATGTAGAATATATTAAAATTTGCAATAAATAAATTTGACGTTTTTTATGTTGCAAGTAAATTTGAAATAAACTGTAAGTAATAGTCTCCCGTTGGGTCCCAGTAAGCATGCGAGGTAACAAACGTTCTGGAGAATTCTAAAATAGATGGGCGTAAGTATTTATGTAAACATATGTAAATTCTCTTCCTGGCGTTATTTTTCGATGTCAGATGTGCAAAAAAAGGCCAAAGATATAGTTTATAAAAGGCGTTATGTAGAGGTTTATAAAACTATACTCTATTTGTTTTCAAGATAGACTGGACGAAAACAAAGCTGAGCCTGATGTTCACAAAATCATATCGGAACGCTTTGTTTTCCTATTGGTCTACGGCAATAAAATCGAGGCAGATTACAGAATTGTAATCAACGGAAGTTAATAATCCTCACAAAAGAAGTCGGAAAAGAAGTTTTAACTCTCAAAAAACTTCTTTAACAATACTTATAGAAGTAACATGTTAACTGGTGTGGTAGACTGCCTTTAATCAGGAAGGTGGCACCTCTAGTAACAGACATCGAGACGAGATGCCATGGTGTGTCCAAAATTCCGTATTTGTATGCTAATTGCTAATTGTTTAAAACACATCTAATGTTCCAAGTATTAATACGCATGCAACATTGTAAAGAATGCAAAATAAGAATATATGGGCACACTCAAGTACTGCCACTGGCACGTGTCATTCTCACTCTATCACGGCAGAGCAACAGATATTATCTGACAATTTATACCAGTTAATATATCTATTTGATAACTCGACGTCACTCTCTGTGTTGAGTGACCCTGTCAATCCTATCATCTCTATATTAAAAGAGTGGTGTTGTTATTTGTTTTTATCATACAATATCTATTATTTTCTTACGTAAATTTCAATCAAAAACTATCAAATATCGTATATAGGTGTCACTTCTTCATAAGTTGAATTATCCGTAATACCCGTGCGATGAATTTTCTTGGTATACGAATCAGTATTTACCCAAATAGGCTGTGCAGCCATAGACAAATTTTATTTTTGTCTATGTGTACTTACAGCACAAATTAATATCATATACCAAACGCCACTTTACCCCACAGCAACTGCTATCTATTTATTAATAACAATAACACTCAAAATGTGGCACCTTTATTGATACAAAGATAATAAGCTTTGCTTGATATGACACCTGTATAATGGTTTTCACAAATGCCAAAACACTACATAACACTCGACAAGCTGTTTAACAGTTGATTTGGGTAGTATTGATGTGAAAGTCCGTAATATAGACGTTATTTATGAAATACATTTTCTAGTTTAACATAATTTAGATAAGACCGTAAATATATTGTATATGTTACAGAAATAGTCTAACATAAATGAGATATTGTCTAAAGTAAAATAAATGTATTCACCTATATTTTAAATACCTACGCTTGCATATGGAACGTCAATAGGAGATTAAACATCTGATTTATAAATAATATACATTTCAAATAATATATATTTCATATCCGTTGCACTTTGATCCTACGGTAAACACACGTTTCTTTTTGATTTTGGTATCATGTAAAGTTAAAATCAAAATTTTCACCGTGTGTTCTATATCTTTTACAGTTAAGCTGCACAATTCTGCACGCCGACATGCCCCTTTAGAACCAAATATTAGTACCATTTTCATTAATAAGAACTTATCATCTGGAGCCTCTTAAAAACATAGTAACGTTTTCCATAGTCAAAACTTTTGATTTCTTTGCTTCGTATGTGTCATTTTGATGTTTTAAAAAGGCAAGTAGCTTTTTGTATTGTGATATAGCCACATTTTCGTTTATTTGTATAGTACTTTTCAACATGGAATACGTAGATCATAAACTGGATGCCTTAAGAGCTTTTGCCTAAAATAATGAAAGACATTGTATGAAAAACACTAAAATATGTATAAAAAATAGATTACCTTCTCAAAAAAATACGCTAGCATTACACTTTCATCAGTTCTTAGTGCGTTTTTTGTCATGCTCCAATTACAAAATATTTCATATACCTTCTCGTATTTTTCCTTGGATTTTAAAGGAAGTAAGCTCGAAGACGCTTCTCGAGCGACATTTAAAATGTCTTCAGAACAATTTTCCAAATTGTTTTCAGTAGCAAGACTCATTTTTATAATTAATATGTAATAAACTCAATTCGACTCACAAAAATGAAACCTGTTAACTGTTTTTATGTAAATAAACAAAGCCGTGTCAGGTTACTAAGTTACGGAAATCCTACCTTTGTAATGCTTTTATATCTATGATTATTTGCTTATAATTACTAACACAAAATGCGAAAAATAGTATAAACAAACCTCGTAAGAAAAGCAGTTTTACTAAACTCATATAGCTTTTAAGTTACTCGCTCGCTGTGCTCGCTCGTACTCAAAAGTTATATTCGTTTAGTAAAATTTTGCTTTTCTAAACTTGTTGTTTAATATACTATTATATATCATGCTCCGACTTAATAATTAAAAATTAGCATCCATACTTGATAAGATGGTAAGAATCGTCAAATGGAATAAAATTTATTTTTATCACACTTTTATTTCACAGTCTTCATATTTGTAATAAAATTTCTTGTAATAAATATTCTTCACACGAATGCCACACGTAGGATGTCTTATAAAAATAATTCAATATAAAATAATTACAGTTGTACAGTTTGCTACAGCAGGACAATCTTCCCTTTTTTGATGGTCAGGATTTTTAAATTGTTTGTGCAAACTTCAGTTCAGAGGTGCTAAAAAATCCAAAAAACAGCGCGATACAAAGATATGCGAGTATATTTTTATAGGAACGAACAAACCACTAACATTATATGTCATGCGATTCTAACTTACCGATAAATAACAGTTTGTGTTTACTAACGTTCCGATACAAACTGGCGCAAGATCACCCTCTACCAGCCCCCTTCACTACACCACTGCCCCGTGGTGGCCTAATATCCTAATAAAAACAAGTAATCATAAAAAACCGTGCATATAAATAGCTACATGTCATTGTCATTGAATAAAATAACTGAAACATTTACAATTATCCGTTGGGTACTATTAACAATTAACGTAATACTGTTTAACACGCACCTATGTATATTTTTGGTATAATATACCTTGAAAGTATCAGCCATATCAGTTTGATGTAGATATTCATAAAATATGTAAATAAATGGTGTTTTTCTCAGTACCTGAATATATTAAATATGAAAACTACACGAACAAATTTGCCTACTGGGGCAAAGGAAATGAAACATTATTGTCGTATCAAATAAACGGTTATCCATCACAAATGCGGACAGCACCCTTTAACTTCTAAATTATTATTGAAATTCTGAAATTAAAAAATGTGAATAATTTCCCTAATTTCGAAAAATTTTAAAATTACCAAGTTTCACGAGCAATTAAAAATATATTTTTTAAAGTGGTATATAGGTATATCCTCGAGCATGTTACTATTGTGTTGTGTTGTCATAAAGACGTGTGTGTACTGGACTCCTTGTTTTCAGTGGTACTGAAAATTAGATACCTAATGTATTTTAATTTTTCGCTACTTAATAGTAATGTAATGAGTAGAGTTGGCAAGTCGTGCGGCTATTCTGTGGTGCAACAGCAGGTACATATCTGGTGAGGCAATGACCGGCCGGCAGACAAGTCGAAGCGAGCCGCGAGACTGGTCCATTGTTGTATGTTGTAGTGTTTACACGCTAATTTATTCCTTTCCGTTGTACTTTATGTTGTTGTATTGTTGATAATTTTATTTGTTGTATTTTATTGTTGATATTAATTTAATAATAAAATATGTCGAACATGCGCAAGGGTAAAAAACAGCCATACGCTGAAAAAGTGACAAAATTTATCAGTGAATTCCTGGATTTATTCTATAATGGTGCTACAACAATTTGTGAGGTGTGCGAGACAGACCTGATGTGCTGATATGATTGTGGACGGCACGTAGATACTGTTCAGCATAAAACAAAACAAAATTGCGTGCCTTCTAAGATACAGTATATGTTCGATTTACTGTTAATGCTGATTGCCTGTGATGTTCCGCTGCACATACTCGATAAACAACCATTTCGGGAGTTTTGGAATAAATATAATCCCCAGGTGACATTGTAAATAAGATCAAATGTGTATTAAAAAAATACACGGCTGTGGTTATGTGTTGACGAGATGACAGATCGTAAAAAAATTCTATTATAAATGTTATAGTACGTGCATTGGACCCTCTTAAACCGACATTTCCATTATTACTAGACTGAGTGTACTGGCAAAACAATTACGCGGGTAGTGCTGGAGACGTTAGAAAAATTTGATCTCTCAACAAGTCTAGTGTTGAAGCCGCGACAATGCGTTTGGTAGACCGTTCTCTTCAAGAACACGGTTGTAGGTTGGTACATGTTACGTGTAAAGTGCATGCATTACATCTTGTGGCAGAAACTATTCGACAAGGTTTTCCAGAGGTAGATGCAAGTACAAAAAAAGTGCTTCTTAAATTAAATTTAACACCTGTTTTACCAGCTTAAGACAAATTTCTGAGAGTACTGATGGTGCATCTCCAGATCCGTGTGCAAAGTACGTTTGTATTATATCAATAGATGCCAAATCCACAAACAGTTACTTCCAATTTTTACAACGTGTAAAAAAAAAATACACAAGGATTTCATTTTATACCTTTTAATTTTTAATGTTGTCAGACCTCGTATTTAACAATTCTGTTAATTCCAGATATGACATTACCAGTGGCGGCTGGTGGATTTAGGTTATACCATATTTCAATATTGGAGCATGGAACCCGATCATTATTTGAAGGCACGACTATCAGTGCTGATTGAAGAAGTTTTGCAGAAAAAAGAAATAAAAAAAATTGAGAAAATATGTTACAAAAATGCGCAGTCTCCCCAGATTCCTTCTAGATCATTAGTAAAATCTTTGCAAACTATTTTTTTTGTAATCGTTTTTTCTTTTCGAAATTTTTGATTTTTTTGTAATATGACATTTTGAAATTTAGACAATGAGGAACTTAAATTTCAAAGTGTCATAACTTCACAAAAAAATCTAAATTTTCGAAAACCAAAAACAACGGGACAATAAATTTTCCTTCTGATTACGAAAAAAAAAATAGTTTGCAAAGATTTTACTAATGGTCTAGAAGGAATCTGAGGAGACTGCGCACTTTTGTAACTTTTTTCTCGATTATTTTTTAAATTTTTTCTGCAAAACTTCCTCAATCAGTACTGATAGTCGTGCCTTAAAATATTGCTTAGGTTCCATGCTCCAATATTGAGATATTGTATAACCTAAATCCACCAGCTGCCACTGGACATTACCTCCACGAGAAACTGTTCTGCTTGTTTTATCAGTTAACAATTTGACATAAAATAGATTTATTTTTTAAAATAGACAAACTTTATAAGTAAGCGACAGGATCATTTATTATTGAAAACAATGTTAGTAATTAAATATAATTGCAGAAACTGCGTTTCAAACAATAAATTGTTTTATGGACTATTGTATACTTCTAGAAAAGTAATCTAGCTTAGTTGTATAACGTAAGGTATAAATTAAGTTTTGTGAAATCTAGTTTATTATTACAGAACACGCGAATACAATGCAGCTGTACATGCAAACGACGAAGTTTTTTTTAATTCAATTTACTGCGTTGGTGGTTAATAGATATATACAAAAGACACGCATATTCAATTTCGGTTTTATAAACCGTTTAGCTCTGATAAATATTTAAAAATTATATCAAATAAATAATCGTAGTATACTGATATATTTTCTTCCCTTATCTATTGGTAGTCTATATATTAGACTGTATCTGTAACAGTGCCGGCTCGTATCCAAAGAGAGCAAACATTTTTCGAGAAAAGGGGCGGGGCTTGTGACTACTCATTTTAATGCATATGATGGGTGCAGAAAATATATGCCACAAATAAATTATTATCGACGTAGAAGCAATGTCAAATTTTGCTTCAGCCATGAACAAGGGAGAGTAATAATACTATCGGTATAATTAATTCATTTATATTTACAAATGGCGTTTTTCAATTCTGTTTTACATTACGTTTGCTTAAAATGAAATAAATAACTTTGTTTATTTTTATTATCTTGGTTTTTTTCTTGTCTCGCTGTTTTGCAATTAGTAATGACATAATTCTTAATCATATTGTAAAGTATTAAATGTGTAGTACAATCAAAACAAGTACCTTTGTCATTCCTTGATCTATAATCCACTACATTCGCTGAATGTAAAAAGTAAGGTCATCTATACGATGTAATCATATTTCTAATTAAAATTGTGTAAAATGTACAGTAACACTCCTAAGTGCGATCCTGTTAACGGAACGAACGTCGTGTCTCCACTCAACAAAATAGCTCTGTTAGATGTAAAAACTGTTTGAAAATGAAAAAAATATATATGTCGCAAGAATTCCTAGTTTCCACGAATTCCACGATTTTATTTTATCAAATCGTACATATTAGGTTGTTAAAACTATCACGTAATAATTAAATGACTAATTTGTGGTATGTATTCAGTCGATATCAAAACTAACTCTTTGTTTAAGTAATAACTAGAGTTGGCAAAAATGCGCCGCAGGACATAGGCGTACGCATCATAACAAGTGTAATAAATGAAATTAATTAGTAATAAAAGCAATAAACTGTTGCAATTTATAACAGTGTATGCACAACTTACCCTCTTAACTAGCTTGGTTATCACAAACTTGAAAAGATCTGTAAAAAACTTTGCAGCATCACGTATGCTATGAAATGCGCGAAGACGTTTAGGAGATTTAAGAAACTTTTTTTTTTGTACTTGCTATTAATGCATCTACCTCTAGAAAACCTTGTCAATTAGTTTCTGCCACAAGGTGTAAAGCATCCACTTTACACATAACATATATCAACCTGCAACCGTGTTCTTGAAGGGAACGGCCTACCAAATGCATTGTCGCGGCACCATCGGTCACAAACATCAACACTTAACTTTTTGAAAGGTCAAATTTTTCTAACGTCTCCAGCACCACCCTGGTAATTGTTTCGCTAGTACACTGACTTAATCTTTGGCTAGCTAGTAACAGTTGAACTGTCGGTTTAAGAGGATCCAGTACTCGTACTATAAAATTTAAAATAGATTTTTTTTACAATCTGTCTTCCCGTCAACACA
This sequence comes from Rhamnusium bicolor, assembly GCA_029963845.1. Lineage (NCBI taxonomy): Eukaryota > Metazoa > Arthropoda > Insecta > Coleoptera > Cerambycidae > Rhamnusium > Rhamnusium bicolor. Next base: position 92,207 of record JANEYF010004560.1, read on the forward strand.
ACCACAGCGGTGTATTTTTTAGTACACATTTGATCTTATTTACAATGTCTTCGCTTACAGTTAATACATAGTTACGCAACATTGTGTGACTTGGTAACGTCACCTTGGGATTGTATTTATTTCAGAACTCCTGAGATGGTTGTTTATCGAGTATGTGCAGCGGAACATCACAGGCAATCAACGTTAAGAGTAAATCGAACATAAACTGTGTTGTCGAAGGCACGCAATTTTTTTTTGTTTTATGTTGCACAGAATTTACGTGACGTTTACAATCACGTTTGTCTCATCACATCAGGTCTCGCACACCTTACAAATTATTATAACACCATTGTAGAATAAATCCGCGAATTCAAGCCTTGCAATGTGTAGACACGCCTACGCTACTCCAAACCCTCAATTTCTTGCTCTGCTATTACCACACCTCGGTGTTGTACGAATGGCCACGCTGCCACAGCCATACAATTTGAATATAGATAGATAGATACTCCAAACCCCACCGCGGACGTAAAGTCACTTTTTATTTTCAAAATAAAAAAAAATCATTATTTTGAGCAGGTTTTCTGGATTTTTTCCTGTGTACATACAATCACCCATATGTTCTCTGTAAACTGACTCTTTTAATTTTTTTTTATGTTTTATGAATTATAATGCATTGTTTGTTTCTGTGCAGGACAATGCCTCCATGCACAATGATAAAAGGTGAAAAATGACATGAGCTGTCACAACACGGGCAACCAAGAGGGCCCAGACGTACCTGGATGGTGTTGTCGTCCTGACTGGATATCATTTTTTGTCAACTTTGTCCATCAAGTTTTACATAAAACACAATTTCGATATACTTTTCCTATTATTGTGCCGCAAAAAAAACTGAAAAATTGAAGATAAAACACAAAAATGTCCTGCTAGGCACGAAATCAAAACAAAACAAAATGACAAATTTCAAAAGAAATTGAGAAATGACAACTTTTGACAGAATAAAGATGAAGAACAAATAAAATCAAGCATCAATGCTCGTGCAGCTACAGTAATAAAAAGTTACTAGACTTAGCAGTCACAAAATTCTGTGGTTGTTGTTATTTAATAGTGTTTGTTATCAACCTTCGTTTGGTTCGTTTTACAGTCATTAGTAACAGTAATAACGTTTTCCAAATAGGAATGCACCAAATGCCGTATAATTTGTAACCCCTGTGCAACGATCACACGATATTTGTCAGTTACGACCCCGTCAAAGACGTGATATGAGGTCCTGATATGTCTTTGAACGTTGAGGAAAACATTTTAAATTTGGTAGAGGACAATCCAACTTTAAGTATGTGTGCATTCATTCGCTAAGCAATACGTCGTACGCCGTACGTCTAATCGGATTGTATGGTGCCCTGTAAGGAAATAAACTATATCCATTTTCATGTAAAAAGGGTTAATTCATGTTCTACAGAAACAAGATTTTGTGTGTTAAAGGATGTGGCAACATCGAACAGTGATTGTGCAATATGATGTATTTGGAACACGGTCATTCAACTTCGATTCCAGCAGTTCTCAACATGTTCGCACTTTTTTGTTGAGAAACGTCAGTTATTTTTTTCTAATATTTAAGGTTTTGTTATGGCACTATACGATTTATTATATCAAGATGTACTTATCCTCAAAAAATAATTCCCAAGTTTGTAAACACCCTGTATAAAAAAGGAAATAAAGCTGAATAAATTGGAATTGGAATTGGGAATTCACTGATAAATGTATTCACTTTGTCATCGTATGGCTGTTTTTAACCCTTAGACAGGTCTGATATACTTTATTATTAAATTTATATCAAGAATAAAATACAACGAATAAAATTGTCAACAATACAACAAAGAGGAATAAATTACGTTGTACACACCACGTGGCATAACAATAGACTAAAATCAAATGTTAGTCTTTGCTAAAATAGGAAACAAGTCTCGCTTATGTATTTGGGTATTTCTCTACCTGGCACCGCAAATGACTTGTGGACCAATTAGCCAACTCTAGTAACAACATCACTTAATTTAGTTTTCCAAAAGATATTTTGACTAAAGCCTATGTAGTGGGTGATGGGATCAAAATTGTTAATTTCAAAAAACCAATTTTCAATAAACGAAACGTCGACAAATTGAAAATTGGTTTTTGAAATTAACAATTTTGATCCCATCACCCACTACATAGGCTTTAGTCGTAAGTAATAACGACGGTTTTTAGGCGGCGCCTTAAGAACTGTCAAATTCTAGCCCGATATCTTTATTAATCTTAATATCTTTATTATGATCATGCTCTTTCATGATCGTACTACGATATTGTAAAGAATTTTGCTTAATTTATTGTATCCAAAATTTTGTAGTGTAAAACGTAATAATTGACAAATTAGAGTACCTAGTCTAAAACCGCCTAAGACCAAAAAAAGTTTCAAAATCCATCAAAAATCTCTACAAATAATTATTAATTTAGTACTAGTAAGTCAAATTTTTATACAAATTACCTAAATAATAATATTAAAACGTTTTTGCAATTTAGCTTTGTCTTACAACCACGTTACATCTATTATAACAGTGTTTATTATTATTATTAAAGAAATACAAATGTGCATGTTTTAAGTGGTAAGTTTTTCCCAAGGGTTGCATTATTAATAGGTTATTTTTATCAGATCGATAACAGACATAACAGATATTTAACTTTAATGTTTGCTGTTTAATCTATTATAGTAATTAATATTCCACAAGGGTAAGCCAATGCCCTGGGCTTACCTCCTTGTGTTAATTTACAAAGCAAAATAATGTATAAAAGTACCCAAAGCCAACTAGACCAAAAATATAAATTGTGATGGTGATAGTAGATCAGTCCAAATTTAAAAAAAAATATGGTGAAATAATCGCAGTATAAAGCATTAAGGTAACATTGAAAAATCTCAAAAGGTAGGGGGGTTAAGTGAAAGAGTGTAGTCATTGGACCACAAACTTAATGAAATGTAATATATACTGTTTCATTAATAAAGACGTATATTATTACTATTATTATTTTTTTTCTTTTTTTTTTCTAGCGGCATCAACTGCCAAGGTTATTAGCCGCTGTCACTAGTTTTAAAACATTTATCATATGTTCTTCAACAATCCTGATTCATGCAGAAATTTTACCAGTTTTTCCATATTTTTACCATCATTGTTTAGACATATACTAAGTTCATTGGACATTTTAATTCTTTGTCGCACTTCCAAATACTTCTGGCAAAATAAAACTACATGGCTGACAGTCAAATAAGTATGACATACTTCGCACCTAGGTAATCTGGTACCTAACAGCATAAATGAACTTGTAAGTCGCGTATGACCAATTCTTAGTCGAGTAATTGCCACCTGTTCTCTTCTTTTCAACATTATTAGAAAAAATTCGTTCACTAACATTGAGTTTTGTCATTTTGAGGCGTGTATCGCTTCGAGCCCAATCATCCTGCCAGTTTTCCATAATTTTACTTTTAACATAGTTTTTCATGTCACTGTGATCTACAGGGATATCTTCAGCAACATCTTTTTCGGTAGCTTCTCATGCTGCTTGATTTGCAAGCTCATTTCCTCGAATTCCAATGTGACTTGGGACCCATACAAAATATATGTTTTTGGAGTCGTTTTTTAATTTATTCACTAGAGATATAATTTTTTGAACAAGAGGATCCAAGCTGTAAGAATTTGAGATGGCCTGTAGTGAGCTTAAGGAATCAGAGCATATTAGTGTATTATTATCTACAGCATTATCTACATATTGCAAAGCTTGCCAAATTGCGTCTAGTTCAGCCGTAAATATGCACGTATAATGTGGGAGTGTCCATGAAAAACATCTACCCGAAATAGAAAAACGCACTCCCCACACCATGATCCGTTTTTGATCCATCTGTGTAGATTATCTGATTTCCTGGGTGTTTTTCTAATATCGACCAAAAGGTATAGAGGAGTAAGTATTTATTTGTTTCCGATTTTTTGAATATACTGCAGTAGAAATTTATTTCCAGATGTGCCATCATCCAAGGAGGTGTTTCACTTGGACCCCTACTATACATTTCAGGTAAATAACTTATAGATAACGATCTTAGTGTCTCTTCTAGTCTTACGCTAACCGGTTTAGTGATAGTATGGCGGCCTTCATAAATATCTCTGTTGGATTCGTTCAACAATATATCATAGTTCATATGCTCTGGTTGAGACCACACATTCACTGCATAGGTTAGTAGAAATTGGCGTCTTCTAATAGACAAAGGTGGAACACTGGCTTCACAGTTTAGTGATTGTAAAGGACTGGTGCGTATTATTTTTTTTTTTTTTTTTTTCGGTTTCCCGATGCCGGTCAGTCCTCCCGTGGCCTCCGACGCCTCACGGGAGTCGCGCCGGCGCATCAACTACAGCCACTCCCCGCATCCCGCAGGGTTAGTGACTGTAGATACCAGAATCGTGTGCCCTAAGCAGACGGAGAGAACCCAGAATGACCGCCTTCTGCATTTGGCCTGCCAGCCACTCGGCTGGTTTTTGGCAGGCTGGTATGATCTTCAGTTCCGAGAGCAGCGTAGGCTTTATCCCTCCGAGTACACCGATTATAAGGACGACCATTTTGACCGAGTAGCCTGGGTACAGCACTTGGAGCTCGTACCGGAGATCGCGATATTTGGTCCGTTTCTCCTCCTCCTTCAAGGTGATGTTTTTCTCAGCAGGTGCAGAGAACTCGATAACATACATCACCTTGAGTTGATGGTCGAGGAGGACTATGTCAGGCTTGTTGGCTTGGATTAGCCTGACAGTCGGGAACGAGTAGTTCCAGTAAATCCGGCATTTCTCGTTCTCGACAACGGACTCAATATCTCCGGGGACGTAAGGCAGCACTGGTGTCTGGTCTGGTCTACCCCGTACGAGTGCCTTAGATGGTAGTATAGCACTCGTAAAGCCGCGTTATGTCGGTGGATGTAGGCCGAAATCGCATATATGGGACATGCAGAAAGTAAGTGCATGAGCGATTCCGGCGCCTGATGGCAGGTCCTGCAGTTGATATCAGGAACCTCTACACGCCACACGCGGCTACGGTAGACCAAGGTGTTGATAACACCATCTTGGCAGGCCATAATGAATCCCTCGGTCTCCGACTTAAGCCCTGCTGACCTTAGAAAGGCGAAGGTCAGCCTGGTCGATAAACCCTGTGTTTCTATGTTCTTATAGAAGACACCATGCTGGGGTTTATCGACGTGCTGCCGAAACAGATTTTCCTGTTCGGCAGCTCTAATTCGGGCTTTCAGACGATTTGGCTGAAGTTCGGTGACTGACGCAACATCAGCACCTCGCCGGCCTCCTCGCCTGATGTCAAATGCGAGGCCGAGTTCATCTGCGGCTCTTTTTGCTGCCTTGAACAATCCTGCTCCCACTCCTACAGTTTCGTGATGTTTTACGAACCGCAAGAGGGGATCTGAGCTCCTGAGTATGTTACATGCCATACTCAGTACTACTCTGCCATGCGTACACTCCAGGCTCAAGAGTCCTCGGCCCCCCCGTTGACGTGGGAGGTACACACGAGGAACGGATGATCTAGGATGAATACTTCTGTGAATATTCATCATCTTGCGGGTATCTCTGTCTAATTGGCGCAGCTCATCTACCCTCCACTTTACTACTCCGAAGGAGTAGAGCAGAATCGGAACGGCAAGCATATTAGTAGCAGACACCTTGTTCTTCCCCGAAAGTTCGGAAGATCAAATCTTTCGGAGGCGGTGTCTGTACTTGCCGCGAAGAGAATCCTTTATTTGTATTACATCTTGGATGTGCCTTTGTTGCACACCCAGGTATGTATAGGTCTCTCCGGCATCCAGATGTCTTAGGATGCTTCCGTCTGCGAGCTGCGCATTTTCAGAGAATTCCCCGCATCGTCCTCTCTTGAGGTGGACGACTGCACATTTGTCCAACCCGAACTCCATACCAATTGCCCGCGTATATTCTTCGACCACCCTAAGAGCGTTTTGTAGTTCGCGCTCTCCGGAGGCATAAAGTTTAAGATCATCCATATAAAACAGATGGGTGACCTTATGCCTCCGGTCGCTGGGTGGTCCACATTGATACCCGCGGGTTTGGCGGAGCCCAGCAGACAACGGTAGCAGTGAGATGCAGAAGAGGAGAGGACTCAGGGAGTCGCCCTGGAAAACTCCCCTCCTAAATGCCACCTGCTCTGTCGTGACCCGCTGTGCACCTGATGTTATGGTGAAGCGAGTCTTCCAGAGTGGCAGCAGCTGTTCTATGCATCTCACTAGTGGTGCTGGTACCGCAAGACATTCGAGCAAGTGCAACAATAGCTCGTGCGATGTTGTATCATATGCCTTGCGGTAGTCAATCCAGGCCATCGATAGATTCCGCTTGTATTGCACAGAATCCTGTGTAATACAGCGGTCTATCAGCAGGCTGTCCTTGCAACCTGCCATGCCCTTCTTGGCACCACGCTGTTCATGTATCTGCTGGAAGACCGGATCAACAGACCTCAGTGTCCTTGCATACAAGATACGTGTAAATATCTTGTAGCAGGAGTTGAGGCAAGTGATCGGCCTATAATTCCTCGGGTCGGAAAGATCCCCCTTTTTGGGGATAAGCACAGTACGTCCCTCGACAAACCAGTCCGGAATCTTATTTTTTTGCATTTATTTTAGTGTTTGACATTTTTGGATATGGCAACCTGTATTGTATTTTACCTTCATGAAAAAAATTATGGACGTCTATTGTCAATTAATAATTCAGTTCCATATTTTAATTTATAGTCTGTGACTCGAACAAATCAAACAAATGAATCCCGTGAGGAAGCAACAAAATTCACTGACGGTGAAAGCGATGACAGGGAAAATATTATGAACAAGTGACACAAGTGTCAACTGGGAGCAATTATTGAAGTTTTCATCATACGTGAATTAATTGGTATCCAAAGTAAATCCTCGGAGGGTTCTTTTGTTTGATTTGCCCGAATATGAAATAAATTGAATGGTAATAAGGTTGAAAAAATGACAGGTTTTTTATTGATTAACAGTCAGTTAAAACACAACATTTATAGCAAAAACGCATTCGTAGAAATCCTAAGTTAATATTTATAAAATTGTGTTCACTTCATATTCTAAGAAAAGTCGCTTTATACGTTTGCCAAAATGAATGCCGATTTGTATAATTGCCATAATTTTTGTATTTTGAGCAATTCGTCATTAAATTTTTTAAATTAAACTCATTGTATTTTCAAAGCCTTACCTTTCAATTTATCGGGTATTTTCGTGGCTAAGTCAGGATCTATTTGCCAAATTTCAACATTAATATCTCGTGACGATATTCATTATCCATATTTTAACAATTATTAACTCCGTAAAAATAGAAATAGTAACATTCGGCCGGACATTCATAGATGATCATGATTAGTAACAGACATAGGATATTTATCGGATAGGATTGCTAAGAATGCAAAGTGATATCTCTTGGATATCTAATGCTGCCTGGAATATAAATTTTTATATTATAGTATAGTAACAGTAACTTTGATTAAAGTAGCCAATAAAAATTGAAACTACAAAAGAGTAACATAACGATATATCTGAGAAAAGTTTGACGTTGAGTAAATTAATCAATTTCTTCAATTCAGGATCGAGGTTTATTTGCTGTACAAAATTTCAAGTATTTAAATATCACATCTACACGAAGTTTGACTTTTATGAAAAAATACATATAAATTGTATATTAAGTTTATCAACAGCGCTTAAATGATAACATCAGAACTACACGAAACGCAATCCATAAATTTTGTCGGAAATAAGTAATCGATATGCTTCTTGTCGAGTTGTAATTCATTTATGAAATTTATTAGTTTGTTGCAAAATATGCGACAATGAAAGACAATTAAAGTATCGTACTATATTGGTATAACTATAGTAGTAAACAATGAAAATAGTAACATTACATATATAACATTTGAAAACACCCGCCTAAAAATTACAAGCTCCTGAAACTGAATTTTATAATAAACTAACTGTAAAATGTGTGACCTAAATCCGGTCTTTACTTATAACAGAGACGTATATTATACTGCGTCTCTGCTTATACCTAACTAGCTGTTTACCGCGACTTCATCTGCGTGGATTTCGGGACAATATATTAAACGTTTTATAAGCAACGCGCCTCCCTCCTCCTGTCTCCATAGGAGGGTATTTAACATGTTGTATTAAAAATAAGTGATGAAAGTACAAAAAATTCAATATTTCAACCCGTATTGTTCGAACCTCTTTTATTCGATTTGACATGAAAAATCCCACGGGGCATTAGGGCTCTAGAGAAAAAGTCAACCCTCTATCTCCCATACGAACCGAGATATTTAGCATTTTATGTTGAAAATTAGAGTTGAAAGAAGTAAATATTAAATATTCTCTTCCTTATTTCATAGGAGGTTGGAACTTATTTTATTTGATTTTCCTGCAAGGTAGTGTGGTTCTAAGGGAAGATCAACCCTCTTACTCCCATATATTTAACATTTTATGATTTTGACACGATTATAGTATATCCATTTAAGAATCGTCCGATTTGAAAATCTTCTGATTTCGTTCACTTTTTTGGAGTGCCTTATGTTTTTAGACATTTGTATGGGTAACCTTTGTGAGCAAAAAACCAAGTCGATATCTCATTGGGCCTAAGAGGTATTGAAGAATCCGTAAAAACACATTTTACCCCTTTTCACTGTAATAGCAATATCGACAGTGATGCACCCTCCACTACGTATAATCTCCTCCAGTTGAATCAGCAATAAACCACAAAAAGAGGTAAAATTTTTATAATTTCGTACTACCCTCCCGTGTCGCTCCTGAATTTTACGTCAATGTCATCCACGATACGGGCTCTACTCATAACAGTCATAACGTCCTTTCGTCAGATTACCTTCTCTAAAATGTCGAGATATTCAATTAATTTTTCTTTCTGGCATACATAAAGGCACCAAAGGCCTATTAGTTGTTAGACAAAAGCATGTTATTTTTGATTGTCACAAAGCGGAACTAAACCTGATGAGCAGAGGTACGATTTGCCAATCGAATATGACGTAACCCAAGTAACAACTCTAAGATACTTTTGATTTATTTAGGTTTTAAAAGTGCTTTAACATGTTCAATAAAATGATAGTGGTTTTAAAATTACCTTAAGATAAACTACAAGTTCTTAAAGACCACTGATTCTTATGCAAAGGATTTAATGCACTCTTTAAATTAAAATAAAAAACTGTTTGCTCCTAATGCCCTATTGATCTTATACTAGTTTTATAATACTCTTGACATTGGTTATTTTAAAACTAATTTGCCTTTTAAAAAAGAATTAAATAGAAAGTTGGTTTTAAAACAATCCATTTTGGAACAAATGGTTTTAATGTAGTTTTATGGAGTATCCGTGATGTAGTCATTAAAACCCATTAAGAAAACTATTTTATCTTAATCCTATATGCTCAATGAAATTCCACATTAAATCCTAAAACATAGTTTTTACTTTTTTAAAGAGTAAATTAAGAATATTTTAAAGTTCAAAGGTTTTAATTTAGTCAATTTGATTTTAAAAAATGCCTGTTGGGTTTTTTGATGACTTTATTAAAACTAATTCTACCCCCTCCATAATCGGAGAAAACACGCCATCTGCTCAATAAACTGATTGCTGATTTAGTGAACCAGTGCAGTCCGTGTACCTACTTTATGCATGAATGAAAACTAGAAGACATATTTAAAATGGAAAATATTAGTGACAAGTATTTTAAATTAAAACGAAGTCACTAAATCCAGCAATTACAAAACCGGCACAATTTTAAGGTTAGAATTTCATACGCGCGCCAGATCCCTTTAAATCAATAAGGCCACGAGTTTGAACATATTAAAGCAACTCAGTTTTAAAGGAAGAGTAAATAAATGTCTGGGAGAGTAATTGTACTTAAAGTGGTAAATAAAACGCTATTTTTAAGTCTTGTAAGATTTAAAATGTTCTATTAAGTTGCTATCAGTTTTTATCTAGACCACGCCATTTTTTATATAAGATACAGACCCGCCATGATGAATGTTTTCAATAGCCAAAGAAAAGAATATTATTAAAATATATGCGGTTTACATCCTCTTAAATAACTGAAGGACGGTGTGTCCAAACATGCAATTTAATTAAAAAAATGCATTTGGATGTTTAGATGCAAAATAAAAATTGACGATATTTTTAAAAAAATTTTTAGATAATAAAAAAAACATTATATTGGTGGCGCTCGAGTTATGTAGAAGTATTTTTATTATATTTTGTCAGAAAAGTGCCATCCGTTGGTAATTTTTACCAGATAGTTTGCATTTGAATATTATTTTTGATCAGCTTTATATGTGTTACGTTTAAAATATTACCACTCTGCCCCATTAGAAACTTGCCGTTGTTTCTACTATTTCACGCATAAAGTTGTTCGACTTTAAAACAAAATAAAACCCTTTTAGGATTAATTATAATGATTCTCCAGGCAATTTAGTCTGCTGCAATTTTATTTTAAATGCAAAACGTTTTAATACATAAATTTAAGGTTGCCTTGAAGAACTCTTTAAGAATATGAAATTAAAACTAAATGGTTTTTTAATATAGTTTTAAAATTTAGTCTTCAAGACCCTTTTAGGATGGGCCCTTTTTGGCTAGAAGCTGCTTTATGGTGATCCTAAGCTTGTCTTGAAGATCATTTGGTTTTATTCGAAGTTTTATTGTATAATTTTAAAGCGACCTTGGAGATCTTAATAAGAGCATTAGTGTTACCTGGGAAAACCAGGATTGGTGGTTATATGTCAAATTTGCATGTATATATGAAACAATGAAATTTTTTTTAGCGAATTCCGTATTATCCAGAATTGATAAAGTCAATTATTTTATATCTGTTAATTTGCTAGTGTGTTTTTGAAAATAATTTAAGAAGGATATCGTATTGCAGTGCGTTGTGTAATAGTGTAATATAAGTAGTAATTTAATAATTTAAGAAGGTATTTCATGTAAAAATGTTTTGACCGTGGGAGGTCTCCACGTCTGCATCTTATTGTGTTCGTGAAAATAAAAGTGATAGTGATTACAGTGATAAAGAAAACCAAGTTCATAGTTCAGTAAGAAAAAATCGGCTGGATTTGAACGAGCAAGCGAAACAAATTTGTCTTAATATTTACAATAATCTTTTGAAGCGACGCGCGACGAGCTAATGACCCTAATTTGTATGATTTGGATGTACTAGATGAAATAGCATCTCTGACTAACGTTCACCGTCCCACAATACACAAACGTGTGAAAGAAGGTGCCCTTCCAAGAAAACAGTGAACCAACGCCGTACAATCGAAAACTCTGGACCCATCGTTAACAAAACTTTTAAGAACTTTAGTTTACAACACGTATCAGAAAAATGAAATCGCAACTATTGACGTGGTAGACACAAAATTAAAAGAAATGGATTATTATCTAAAATATACCAAAAGAACTTTAGGAACTTGGCTAAGAAATAGTAAAAAAAACAAAAAAACACGCTGCCCCCTAAAACGAAAAAAATTCACAAAGCCCCCCCCCCTTTTTCCCCCAAAAAAAAAAAATTTTTTTTCCTTTTATTTTTTCTTTTTTTTTTTAATAATTTTTTTTTTTTTTTTTTTTTTTTTTTCTTTTATAATTTTTTTTTTTTTTTTTTTTTTTATATTTTTTTTTTTTTTTTTTTTTTTTTTTTTTTTCTTTATTCTTTTTTTTTTTTTTTTTTTATAATAATTTTATTTTTTTTTTTTTTTTTTATTTTTTTAAAAAATTCTTAAAAAAAAAAATATTTTTTTTTTTCTCTTTTTTTTTTTCTCCTCCCCCCCCCTCCTCCCCCCCCCCCTCCCCCTCCCCCCCCCCCCCCCCCCCCCCCCCCCCCCCAACCCCCCACATTCCCTCTCCAAACTTTCCCTTCCCCCCCCCCCCCCCCCTGCGGAGGGGGGGGGGCCCCCCCCCCCCTAAATACTTTATTTCTCCCCCCCCCCTCTTTTTTTTTTTTTTCCTTTACTCCTCCCCCTCTCTTTACGTTAAGTTTACCCCACCCGCGCCCCCCCACCCACCCACACACAAACACACCAACCCCCCCCCCCCCCCCCACACCCCCAAACCCACCCAAACAGGCAAAAAACTGGATTTAAATATCAAAACTATTATGGCGATCATGGAAAGTAAACGAATAGTGAATTGGCGAAATTCATATCTAGAAGAGAGAAAAAAGAACTTAGAAGGGAAAGTAGACCAATTTATTATCTAGATGAAACTTGGTATGATACTCATGACACCGTGAAAAAAGGATGGACTGATAGATCAAGGAAATGTCAACCAATCTCATTGCCCCCTAATAAAGGGACACGGTTGATTATATTACACTGTAGATCAGTTGATGGATGGGTTGATAATGCATTGAAGACTGTGCGGAGAAAACATGGAATACTGTAACGTGGATTATCACAAGAACATGGAGGAGAAATATTTGAGGAATGGTTTGAATATACCCTAATTTCAAAATTAAAACCTTAATAGCATTATTGTTGTTGACAATGCGAAGTACCATTCGAGACAACTGTATAAAATTCCTAACGAGAGTTCTACTAAGCTGGGGTTACAATTTTTTGTAATGGAACATGATCTCTATTATGAGGAAAATAATAATAAAGCACAACTGTTGGTAGTCCTGTAAATGAAAAATTATGAGAAGGAGTATATTATAGATAATGTAGCGGAGAGATATGTGTATTGTGATTTTGTAGTTCAGTGCTTGAGAAACATTCTTTTTCAGGATATTATTGATTAATGTTATTATTTTTTTCATTTTGCAAAAATATGTCTATGTTTTTATCATAGTATTAACTTTTTTATTTATTGAGAAAAATATTTGTTTCTGTTACTATTTTAAGAGTATATTTTTTGTTTTTATTTTGTTTTTTAAAGGTTTCTTGTGACTTTTTAAATACTCTATTCTATACTAATATGCCATACCCATCCTTTCCTGGTAAGAAATGCTCATACCTCCTCGCGGTTCTTGCTGGGTAGTAACAATTTATATTAAGCGAACTTGAATACTGTAACTGCTGTATGTGTAGTCAATACGTTAAATTCAGTACTTTTATTTCAAGTTAATACTTGTTTGTACAATTGTTAAATCGTTGCTAGCTAAACTGAACACAAAAACCTATATTAAAAAAGTAAACGACAGAACAATAGAGTTAAATCCGGCTCTGCGTTCCGTAGCGTCTTACCCCGGACGTCCCGTCACAATATTTGTTTCGCGCACTATACTTATCTTTGAAAATATCATATGACTGTGATATACGGCGATTTTGAAAACGTCTACACTTTTTTTGCAGCTCTCCCATTTCCCTTGCAAAAAAACATACACAAAAATATCATCTTAACCACATAATACGGACGTGAGGAAGGTTGTAAGTTTATTTAAATGTTCTTAGGCGTTTTGCCCGATTTATTACAAGGTATCAATACTGGGGCATGTGGTGCTGGACCCCGTTTTTCTATACCAGTCTCTCCGGTCAGAAATCATCTGAATCAGTATTGTCCAACAGATTGCTCAGTCGAAGAGTTCTGGTTAACTGGCGATCGAGGTTCCTGATCTTACACCTCTGTACTATGTTTTTATAGGGCCTACTCAAGTCAGAGGTGTACCACGAAGTATTCGATACACGGAAATAGTTACTAGAAAAATATTTATGTACATGATAACATAGAAATAGAAATAACTCGGACATGATTGATGGATCAAGGAAAATTCACCTCAAAAATGTATTGACGCTAGAGGTGGTTATTTTGAAGATCTATTGTAATTTCAGGTAACCGCATCGTTCTGTTAATTAATTTGTTTTTTTTTTAGTTGTAAGTGTTGTAAGTTGTTGCTTAATAAATCCCATTTTGACTTTATTTTGTCAAAATAAAATTGCCAACTATCGTCTTTAATATTTTAACAGCCTAAGTTTTTTTAAGTTTAAAACTCTACATATCAAAAATAAAAAACTAATAACCAGCTGTTCTCAGGATTATTAACTTTTTAGTCTCTTATATTATTGCACTTCAAAAATGATTTACGTAATGTGAATAACAAATTTAAATAAAATGTACTTAATCATTGAATTTTAAGAGAGTCCAACCCTGCAGGATCATTAACTTTTCAATAAATGTGTACTTCTTGTCAAAAAAAATTAAGAAGTTTAATTAGTAAGTAGTAGTAAAATTAATAAAATATGTATTAATTAAACCAGAAATATACTTGCCCTAACAAATAGGTATAATAATGAAAACGAAATATTCAAAAATATTATTAACAGGCCAATTTTAAAGAAAAGATTTTCGGTACATAAATTATTACCATATGCCAAGGAGGATAAAACAACATGGTTTTTAAAAAAACCCTCTTCCCGCTACATTAATTAATTGTCTTTGGTTAAATACGTTAACAGTGTATTAATTTCAAATAAAAATACTTACCGATAATCGAGGTTTTCCAAGAACACCAGGTTTGTACTTGGTACTTCTCTCGGAAGGCGGTATAAGTACCAGGAGTTGCTCTCTGTCACCCCCTCTATCGCTGGGTCCTGATCCTGGCGTCCTAGTCCTAGAGCCGGACGACAAAGTGTTGAGGTGGATGTTAGAAGAATTATTTCCATAACTAATATTGTTAGTATTATTAACTTGTACCAATAAACTGCAAGTTTGTGAGGCTATTTGAAATAAACCATCTTGCAAGTTTCTTTGCTTCGGTGTACTTTTGCCAAAGTCCCAGAAATGCGGCATTTTTATATTTTACCCCGGGTCGAACATTGGCGTGAGTTCTTCGTGACTTCAAACACTAAACTAAGCTAGTAAAAACGTATCCATTGATTACCACCCTTAGTAGGGTATAGTGTGGTCTATTTGTTGACTTGCGCTAGCTTCAGACATTTGATTGATTCATGCTTTGTTGATAGTGTCAATAATATGATGCAAATTATTTAATAAATTGTTATAGTGGAATTGTTAATGTGAGATAATAGCTGTGCTTAAACGTGGGAACATGGAAATTTACTTATAATTTACAATATTGAAAAAAAACTAGATTTGGTAACTCATATTTTACCCATTATATTTGTAAAATTACTAGAGAACGTATTGGGAAGTTGCAGCGGAGATTCCGAACATTCAGATATCTTTCTAAAATATGTTTTTTTTTTTTTGTTGGAATAACCGATGCCAGACAGTCCACCCGTGGCCTCCAACGTCTCACGGGAGTCGCGCCGGCAAATTAACTACAGCCACGCCCCGCATCCCGCAAGGTTAGTGACTGTATATGCAAGAATCATGTGCCCTAAGTAGACGGAGAGAACCGACTTGGCCTGTCTTATTAATATTATTATTATACAGTGACAAATCAGTACATTAGAACACAATTTATTACTTATCACTGAAAATACAGGCACAAAAATAAATTTTAAATTAAAATAAGAAATTGTTAAATACTTATCTGAATTTCATTGTATTTATTATTTAGAATCATAAATAAAATCAAATGTCTAGCCCAATTCAAGCAGTGTCGAAATTGTTTTTTTCTATCGACAAATTAAATGTTATAAATATTAAAGTCTCCTGACATTATCAAGGCAGCAGAAAGGCCAATGAAGTATTTAATTAATTAAAATGATTAACGGCTGGTATTATCAACAACAATAAATAAAAATAAAGTCAAACAGACAATTAAATACAAAAATATAAACAAATTCGGAATAAAATACAAAAGCTTCGTAGCCAATTATTATTCTTTATCTTCAGTTTTTATACATTTTTTTACGCATTTTTTTTGCAATAAAAATTGTGCCTAATCGTGCAAAAATGTTGTAGGTATGCGCCTCGGGAGTAAAGTGTTTCACTCCCTTGCATGACTATTCGCATGCCAGGACTAAAACACTCACCTTACTTACTCCTTTGTCGCACAAATAACTATTAATAACTATAGTATCTAATCAGCTTCCCCCAATATCAGGATAACAGGATGTCACCAGAAGCATCAAATTATCTTTCCTATCTAAATATAATATAAAGATACCACTTAAATAAATAAGGACTCAAAAAAATTATGTGTAGGCAGCAGAGTCGGTATGATCAACAAACAGTAAAATAAAAAATGCAAGACATTTAACATCTAAAGTTCTCCAGGATGTTAAAAGAAATGCGACTAACGACTAACTATTTAATTAATTAACTACCTATCAATTAAATTGTTGTATTTTTTCTGCAATCATCTAGTAAGTTAACTGATTTTGGTCAATTTTCTGAGTGGAAAAACATATTTACTGGTCTAGTCCGGTAGAGTGACATAAGGGATCGTTATAAAGTCCTATGTCTTGTCACTTTGGTTGATAAAACAGTATCTGATAACAATTAAAAATGATTAATCTAGTCTTCTTTGTAAGTAAGTTACTGACATCTGTCAATTGAGTTTTTGAATTTTGTTAAAGTTAAAAAGTTTTTTGAGACTAGCATGAACGATTGTACAAAAAATATTGTACGCAACACCGGAATGGTGATGGGCATTCAGTTCACTTTGGTGAATAGTTGGCCCCGAAAAGATTTCCCCCGTTGAATAGTTATTTTTAAATTTCAAAATAAAACCGGCGTTCCTTTTTTTTTTTTTTTCCCTCCGGGGCCCCCCAGGTTTTTTGAACCCCCCCCCGCCCCCCCCCCCGGGGGGCGGCCCCCCCCCTCCGGTTTTAACCTTTTCCCCCCCCCCCTTTTTTTTTTTGGGGGGGTGGTCCGCCGGGGGGGTGGTTTCCCCCCTTCCCCCCCCCCCCCCCCCAAAATTTTTTTTTTTTTTAAAACAAATCTTCTCCCCGGGGGGGGGGGAAAAAAACTTCGGTTTTCCCCTGGTTTTTGTTTAAACCCCCCCTTTTCTTTTTCCCCCCCCCCCCACTACACCGGAACGTGTATTTACTGGGCTCACTTGCTTTCAAGGCTCGCTCTGAAAATTGTCAGCTTGCCCAGTAAAAAATCAATGTCGGTCTTGTTACGTACAGTTTATTTCAAACTTATTTGCAATATAAAAAAACGTTGGCTTCTTTGATCCTTTTACTACCGTCAAGGAAGCCGACACTTTATATGTGGTATGTATAAGTTTGAAATAACCTATAAGTAACTATTTCTATCCCAAAATATTTTAATGCACTTTAAATAATGTCTCATCCGAATATCAGGACAATAAGAAATCATTTAATTACAAGAACAACTAAATGGATTTTGCCCAAAAATAACATTTTTAAGACACTAGAGTAGAGGGGTGGTTCTACTGGGTGTCCTAGGGGCAGACCCCTCCCCCAACTTCTTGAGTTGCATTTATAAATACAGAGAATCAATAGAATACTCCAAAATAATATAATATTTGTCACATAAAATTATAGCAGCTGTTAATGCTTCATTTTCGAGATAGAGGGTGTTTTTCTCCAGAAATAATTGAGACATTGTTATCAAATTCAGAAAGTGCAAGTTGCGTACACCTCGAACCTAGTTTTTCGTCTCTCCAATCGAAATTACGTTAAGGGAAAAATGCAAAATCCTGTATTTTTTTTAACGATTCTCAATTAACTAATTGATAAGTAAGGGATAAATGATTTTGAAGTGAGTTTAATTCATGGCCTAGAACCGCCCCTTAGCCTCTCCCAAAGACATTAATTAATTAAAAAGACATTTTACTAAAATGCATTTTTAAATATTTTGTGGATAAATTATGACGTCCTTTATAATTATTAGTCTTTTATTTGTTATGTGATTATTAGTATTTATTGTCCTGAATCAGATTTAAATTTCATCTGTCGCCCTCTGTTGACGGGTAGATATATATATATATATATATATATATATATATATATATATATATATATATATATATATATATTTTTTTTTTTTTTTTTTTTTTTTTTTTTTTTTTTTTTTTTTTTTTTTTTTTTTTTTTTTTTTTTTTTTTTTTTTTTTTTTTTTTTTTTTTTTTTTTTTTTTTTTTTTTTTTTTATATATATTTTTTTTATATATAAAAAAAAAAAAAATATATATCAATCATTTATTTCATAAAATATCAACAGATGGCTTGTTTTCTGACATTTATTTTTATGATTTATTTGAATTTAATCTGTCATAAATCTGGTATGCCGTGACAATAAACATGCTTTTATGATATCATAATCTAACATATTTTTTTCTTCCAATATTTTTAAAATTCATATGTCAGGTCTGAAGTATCAGGATAAGACGAACACGGAGAGGTTTGTTATATTACGAGGCGCAATCAAATATATTACCTATTCTATCCAAAAAACAAAATATAACACATAATTTTAAGTCTGTCCATCGCACCAGTATTATATATGAAGGCAAGATACCTACCTATCTGAATATTAAGAAGCATCGAAATTATTATCCAATATCCTTGTTTATAAATAAACAGGGTAATATTAAGACACTACATCAAAGTCTTTCCCGAACAAGGTTTATAAACTTTATATATCTTGTCTCCCAAATACATGGGCAACGTATTAATTGTACAATGTGGGCAGCGGAATCGAGAGAACGTATTAACATTATTGTCAGCAATGTGGAATATATTATTTCTGTCAAAATGTAATGTTTTGTGGATTCTGTGCATTTTAGTTATCTAGGTATCACTTTTGAGGTATATTTTGGTTTTTTGTGAATTTTTATTCCATCAGAATCAGTTGTAAAAAAATTGTGGTCACTTTTAATAAGATGGTCATTTTTAAATATTACCGCCTTCAGTTTTGAAAATACCTACAAATTACTCTTGGAATGATTTCCTAATAATAATTTAACCACCCCTTTTTATTCACGCCAATGATATTTCGTATAAACCAGTTAATTTATTTATTAACCCTGTCAATACTCTGCATTCCTTAAATACCTACTTTAATAACGAACCATGTTTTGTCTTGTCTGTTGTAGTCATGTGATTTCAGAGATCTTGCGAAGAAGTCTGTGTGATTTGTAAGTGCCATACCTGATAAACACTGAGGCACCTTCGTAATTGAGTAGTCTTTAAATATTTCTAAAATTTAAAAAAAAGCCACAATAGTCAGATTTATTAAAACTTGTATACTGACTACTAACCTATTCATATTTTACAACTTGGTATTTCCGCAGGAGCGCCCAACTTGTAAATAAAAATAAAGCATGTTGCCAAATTTAATTTTTTTCTTGATATCCAGTATAACAAATTTATTAATTTATCACACAATAAAACCTTTAATATAAAAAGGTAGGCTAGTGATTATAAAACATAATGTTATGGATAAAACAAATAAATATGTTTAAATCCGTATTCTGGACATTCTTGTAATATCGAAAACAGTGGGATAGATGATGAATACGTTGATGTTACGGATATGTCCTATACATCTGGCAATAGTAACCGCACGAGGAAAAATGTTGATATGTGATAAATATTTTTATTTCTGATGATAAGTACATATTATGTGGATGTGGTATTTGAAGATAAATAATAATAATTTTACATGTAGTAATAAATAGTGAATAATCCCTTAAAATGGAACAAGAAGAACCGATTCATAGAGGGTTTTTATTGTTACCACCAGTTGGAAAATTATTAATAAAGGTATCTATTTACCTATTAAATATTTCACTTCATTGTTTAAAAAATATCTAAAAATTATACTCGCGTGTTTTAGAAATCATGGCAACAAAAGCATTGTTTGCTTTTTAAAGCAAGTAAATTTGGAATAGAAAGGTTAGAAGTTTATGATGCTGTAGACTCGAAGGAATCAAAGATAATCACTCTAGAAAACTGTATAAAAGTGCAATCAAAAACCTCTACAATTTTCTGCATCACAACAAAAACAGCAGTTTATGAATTTAGCACTTTAACTGAACAATCCCTGAATGATTGGTTAAAAGCAATTCAGTCAGTCGCATTTCCAGATGAGGTCTCAAAAATAACAAGTATCGAAGAAGACAATGATTTGTATTGTTCCTCTGCTGAAGGAGTATTTAATGTGAAATTGCATCACTCACCAGCATCACAAAGATGTGGTTTAGAAAATAAAAATTATACTCTAGTGTTAACCTCAACTGCGATCCAGTTGTGGAATATAATTGATAGTAAATTATTGTTCACGTGGCCATATTGTTATATTAGACGTTACGGGTATAAAAGTGGGAAATTTACGTTTGAAGCTGGCAGAAAATGTGAGTCTGGAGAGGGTACATTTTTTCTTGAACATTCAAATCAACAGGAAATATTTAGGTATGCTAAATTTTATGAAAACTTAATATAGATGTGCTCTATCTCTCCGATATAAATAAAGATGGGAAGAGAAAAAGCATGATTTTATAAAGTTTATAGTTCTTAAATAATCTTTACGATTTGTTTAATTTATGTTTATTTAATGGTCTGACTTAATTTTTATTTTTTTCACAGATGTCTAGCATCTAAAATGAAATCTATGAAGAAATTACTTGCCGGAGAATCTACTCCCCCAATATTAGATTGTGGAGAATTGCAACTTCACGCAGCCTTAAATATGGAAGCCAGATCCAGGACCCCTTTGCCTCCTTCACCAACATCCCACTCGATTCAAGAATCAAATTTGTCTAATAAATCTCACATTAGCATTTTAGACTCAGATCACAGCATGAAAAAGACTTTAAAAAAAGCTAAACCTGACAAACCCCCTAGAAAATGTTTACCTGCAAAGAAATCTCCCTATGGTAATAACACTGCACCAAGTGAGTATGTTTATGAACCTATCGATAAATATGATCATGTAGAATATAGAAGTGATGCCTGGCGAACCCTTGGCATTGACGACCCTAACCACACCGAACAAGTCAATGAAGATGATGAAGAAGAAGACTACATGTCGTGGGGAGGAATTAGAAGAGAGTTAGAGAATATGAAACCCATCGTTCAACCCTTAGCTCCCAAAATTATCACTCAGAATTCCGTAACTGACTTAGATGATTCGTATTATGATAAATTAAATTTTTTTGGTTCGTCGAGTAAGTTGAATGTTAAGTCTGGTTACAAGCAAGTTTTCCCAACACCCATAGTCCCTGTTCAAACACCGCCATCGTTTAATGAATATGATGAGGTTCAGTGCTTAGATATGGAACCTGTTAGATCAGCAGATGATTCCCATTTAGGTTATGCATTAATAAGAAAAGATCCTGGTAAGGATTCACTTAAAGAAGCTGTGAAAGAAACTGAAGATGATAAAAAGAAAAAAGAGAGAGATCGAGTAAATCATCAGTTTCATAATGATGAGCCTTATGCATTAATTAGTAAACCAAAACGAGTCTAGTCAAAAATATTGGTCCAAAATTAAACATATTATATAAAGTAAAAGTGTGCTTATCAATCACATTTTTAGATATGTCAGGGTATGTATTTCAGCATTTTTGGTGTTTCTGTATGTGAATCTCACTTAACGGGTAGAAGGTAGATTAAAATGTGGCAAAGACATTTTCTTTCTTGGCCACAACCTTCAAATGAATGTCATCTAATCAACGAAATCCAACTTTTAATCACCCTGTACAGGTTTATTTTTGTTAATTTATGTGTCCCATAATTTATTTTATTTCAAAAAATGCAAAAAAAAATTAAACAGTATTTGCAAAATTTTTAAGATTTTCTCGGACTCAAGGTAACCTAGGGTTACTAGGTTTTATTTCCAAATTACAGAGATAAAAAAAAATTAGGAAAGTTTACACTTGCTGTATAAATTAACAAGTTAAATAGATGTATCAAAATATAAATACCAGAAGTCGGGAGAAACCACATGTATTTGCCCATATTTAAATTTTCCCATTTTACTATTTTATTGCTTTTTATGAATATTTTTTTTGTTTAATGAGTTAAATGGTTCTTAATTACGACAAATTTATCACAGCTAATATTTATGAGTGTGTTATTTCATTTGTACTTTATCACTTGAAACATCATTCAATATTCAACATTGAACTGAAACTGCTGTGCTAAAAATGTTTGGTTGCGTACTGCCAACCATTTGTTATTTCACATCAGTATGATCTTCACAGATATCCTGGTTATAACTTTACCATACATAACTTAGGACTAATTACATTGTTGTCTAAATAAATAAAGTATACCAGTTTCTCTGGCAAGTGGCAATTAATGTTTTAATTACTGGAAATAGAAGTTTTGCAAACTATGGAAAATAAGAAACGGCTTAATTGCTGGAGCAAAAGCCATTACCATTGTTTTCATTATTCACCTTATTATTATATAACTAGTTTTATATAAGTTCATAATAAGAAGTAATATTTCTATCAAGTCCATTCTTCTCACATTTTAATGTTAATAAAAGGTTGAGAATTTGAAAGGATATTTTTTATCTGCCACCAAGCAAGAGCATTTACGACATTATTTCTATGAAAAATAAGAAAAACTAAATTTTACACAGCCATATCTGGCTGGCTAAATCCACAACCGAGTGTTGAATTACCAAAATTAAATATGTGTATCAAAAGCAATTGCCATCAAAACCACTGTTTGTGCAAATCAGATTTATTATAATCTGCAAGAAGGACCATTATTTTGTGTAAATAATCATGATAGTTTTTCAAAATGTAAAATGAGCACTAATAAAATATTTAAAACATTTGTAACATAACTCTGCTTTTAAGAAAACAACTAAAGAAACGCAATTTTGAAAACACCGTATATTATTTTTTAAATCGATCGCTAACATGTACTCTTATGAGTGTCTAGTTGTCATGATATTGTGACGTCAACTGCTAGTATTAGTATTCTGTTGATAAAGCTGGACATGAGAGTTCCGTGGGCAAATGCGCTCGTTTGCTCGTGCCCAAACTACGCCCCTGGCTTGGACGTAGTTTTTAAAGTCATTGATGATTCCAACTCGCTCTCACCAGAGATGTCTCTTTGATATGTGCTGTGTTTCTTAAATAGATAAAATGATTACAATCCATCGGTGAATTAAAAAACTTGCCCTTTTTGAAATCTTAAAATACTGGCCACATTCAGTAAATAATTGTTTAGTCATTAAAAACTGTGACAGGCAGGTCTGTACATTACGAATTTTGTAGATTACTATTTAGAATATTTGATTTTTTGTCAGTTTCAAGATAACAATATTACAACCTATACAAATATAAAAATATTGTGAATGTATATATATGTATAGATTAAATATACATAGATGTTCCATCCCATGTTAAAATATGTTGCTCTAAAATCTGGACCCCAAAATTTTTATATCATTGTGAGCAGTGCCTGGTTAGGATTTTATTAGTTTAGAAACAGTAAATATGTTATAATAAACCATTTGTATGTATTTGCTCAGTCAAAATTGACAATATCGTAAATAGGTGTTGTTCGTGTCGATTTAAAAATTTCGGGTCCAGGGATTTTGAATGATAAATATTTACTGATAAAGGTATATTTTTTTCTAAAAGAACCATGTTTACTTAAAATTTTGAATAACATAAAATAGGAAAATGGGAAGCATGCCAAGGTACAGAATTTCTTATACAAAAAAATTTTAGTTATTTTCCATAGCATTAATTTTTATGCAAGAAAGGAGTTATACAATATATATTCATACCTGTCCCTGTGATATTTGTAACCATCACTTTAAATCTTATGTATATATGATTGCCAATTAAATGTGCCTTATTTTGTAATATTTTAAATTAATTAGATAAGTATATCCTCATTGCTCATTAGTGTCTTTCATAGAGATATAATATAAATTTTATATTATTACTAAGTATTTCCAAAAATATTCTAAGACATCAACCAATTTTTCAACTTATGAATGTTATAAATACTTAAATATATATTTTTTAATAACTACTGATACCGTTATATAAGGCCAAAGATTATTTTATATCGTGCCATTATGGTTTTTGGCAGATATTTATACTTACCTATCTTTAATGCTTAGAACTGTTTTAATGTAAATTTTAATTGGTTCAAGCTTAGTGTATTTTAGGTAGAAATAAAACCCTATTAATTTTATTTAATTTCAAGATATCCTACTTAAATTTCAACACAGTAAAGGCTTAATTATTTGAAATATAAAATTAAACTGCCATGTTACTTAAAAGTATTGTATTTTTATATATTTTAAATAAAAACAAACATAATCTATGACTTTTCTTAACAGAATCTTAACTTTTATTTTTATAAAAATGTTCTCAGTACTTCCTGATTATTTTTGTTCCATGGCTTCCATCTCGCTTTATACGTATTCACCTATATTAATTTTCTTTACTTCTTCACCTTTCTCTGCTAGGATTTCCTCAATATTTCGCTTTCCATTTAAATCACTAAACCATTTTAGATTGTCTGCTATCAGATGATTATTACTGCAACCAGTACATGTTACGATAACGACTCCTTTTTCATATGCTATTTTAGAAATATAATTAACATTTTTCGTATCACAAACTTTACATGTATATCCTAAATATAATTTCCCTTTAATTTTTCCCAAAGGCTGGGACTGCTTATTGTTTGTGGTTCCAAAATGTGTTTTTAACTGAGGTGATGTGATACTTGAATATTGTTTCACTAAATTTGTTGATTGAGTAATTTGATAATGGATATGTTTTTTAACTGTAAAAATTGCAAATTGTCGTAAAGAATTAACAAAAATCTTTAAAGCCATAATTTTTAATTATTTTAACACTAACATATCACATCATATTCATAAATTATGAATGAATGAATGAAGATCCTGCTTGGGAAGAAGAGGAGCAGCAAACTGTCAAGAATTAGGAGAACGCTTGACAGTTCGCTGCTCGTCTTCTTCTCAAGCAGGATCTTTTGCTCCTCTTTACAGGCTTGCTAATGAGGACTACCGCGCTTGAATTCACCATGAGAAGCGCCAGTGTAGGGTAAGGTAATTAATTGTCACTGAACGTTAATGTTTATTATGGATTTTAACACGGGTTTTTAGTTGTTTTTATAAAAATTAGCTGAAAAACATTTAACACAATGATGACAAAAGGGAAAAATAGTAATTTACTTGCTCGGTAGGGAAATTATTGTACCTATCAGAGGTATCTTGTCATTAAAGTTAGGTTATATCAAGCATGAGCATGATGAAAACAACAAATATGCATGATTATTACTTACGATTTTCTGTACTAAAATCTTTTTTGTAACGCAAAATCGGCAGGATTAAAATGTTTCTTACAAACACACGAAATTTCCAAGGAGTAAAGTTATTCCTGCGAATAGCTACCAGCCACTGTTTAAGGCAAGTTTCGTCTCTCGGAAACATATGTCCGCTTTTTGTTTCCGAACAAAAAAGGACTGTACAACACTGAGGCATAATTAACAAGTTCTTTTTATTTACTAGTGTATGAAATAATTATAATAAAACTCTATAAACTTGTTCCGCATCTAACAATAACTTTTGACAGCTACCTTATTCGCCAGTGGTGCCAACTGGTGAGCCTAAAAGCGGTAGCCCGCATTAAATAGGTGACAAGGCCTATATTCATAAAGATACGGCACTCTAAGAGTGACTTATCTTCAAAAGAAATGAGATATCCTACCAATTTAAAAGCCATTTAAGTGCTATCTGTGCGCACTGCGCATGTGCAACAATGGGGTATGTCTGGTTGGTGAAATCACACCACAGATGTGTATATTGTGAATAAAATGCATAATAGATTTTCTCATTATGAATGTTGGTCGTAAAATATGTCACTTATTTCTACCTTTTGAATGATGTTACTGAAGACAGTAGCGAGAGATCAAAGGAATGCTAATGGAGTGTCGTATTTTTATTAATCTTTGATAAAATTCTAATTGGAGTCTATAAATATTAAATATTATATTATGAATAATATATGTTATTCATATTTTTCATTATGAATATGCTCGTAATGTATACGGCACTCCCACATATGTAGGTATGTGGCCACTTCCCTATTGTTTTAAAGGGACGAGATCACTGACGAAAGTGGCGAAGGATCTAAGGTTTTCGACGACGTCGTCGCACGTTATACAATATTTTTAATCTTTACTTTAAACAAAATACATAATTGATATTTCTCATTAATTATGAATGTTGATCGTAAAATACGTCAATCTTTAAAGGAATGAGGTCACTGAAGACAGTGGCAAAAGATCAATGGATAGCCACGAAGCGTCGTATCTTTATGAATATATTTAAATTTTGACTATACTATCTGCATAAATCACGTGATCCTTTCGAATTTTAGTATAATTAAAACCTGTATTTGTATAGATTATTTCTCGTCCTCCATTCATTTCATATAGGTACATTAGTAGTTGTTTATCTGGGTTAGCAGAGCGACCCTCTGTCTACCCTTCAGTCGTGCATGGTTCTCTAGAATAGGCGTGCGGTGCATTATATAACTACATAAAATATGTTTATATTATAATACCGCGCGCCTAGATAGAATTTTTTGTGCTTATATGTAATGAATGAAGTGTAGTATAATTCGAAAATAAATCTTGATGGGCAAAAAGGAAATAGCTCTTCTCTTTTTGCATGATTAACTTCATGTTGTTGCAATGCATTGTTCTCACAGTTGTTCTGTGGCAAGAAGAGACCGTAGGTTCTCATGACGGAAACAAGAGGAAGTAGAAGAATCGTCATTTTTTCTTTCTTTTTTATCGTTCATTTCATTTTGTTGATCGTCGCTTTAAACATGTGAAATAAATATGAGAATTAAGTATTTTTTGAACACAGAATTTAAAATTCAACTCATTAACGATGAATTCTTCTGGTTTACAAATTAAAATCAAACCTGATTCTAAAATAGATGGAGAGACGGCCGATGAAGCAAATAATTTACTACGAAATGGTATTTTGGTTGAAACAAGCAAAGGGTAAATGCTGATAGACGATGACGTACCAATTATATTGTATAATGAATTTTATTTTTAGTTTAATTTGTATGTCATTAAATGATGCTCTATCATCAGATTTAAATTTGTCTGTCGATGATCTGCGAAATGTTGCTGCCCAATTGATATCTCAACAAAATGTGGTTGGAAATAAGGACAGAATAGCACTTGGAATAGCACAAACAAATATAAATTGTGATAGTGATGGGTTTTCAAGTGAATGCAGTGATATAAGTACTACTACATCAGGTTCAAGTGTGCAATCTGCTTTTATAACATTTTCTTCTTTATCAAATGAGATTCAAACAAATATATTTAACTGTGAAAACCAAATACAGAGTATTATTAATAGGCCTAAAATAGTTTCGATAAGTAATCTAGCTTTTGATAAGACTGTGAGTATTAATAATAGTAATGTTTCTGTTACTGAAAAAACCGATGCTCCCAATATAAAGTTACAATCTTCAGAAGTTGGAACCAAAATTACATGTATAGATACTTCCATAAAAGCTGAGATTAAAGCTGAAAATACTGAGGGATCAATAAATCAAATTCCAATTATATCGAAAACTATATCGGAAGTAAGTAAACCCAAAAAGGGGCGAGGTGGGTGGCCTAAGGGGAAGAAAGCGTAAACCAGAATTACTCAATTTACCCCCTAAAGCTCCTGCTACTGGTTATAATTTATACCTCAATGAGCAAAGAAAATTATTTAAAGATAGTACTCTTGCATTTCATGAAATCACTAAAATTGTAGGAAATCGCTGGTCGAGCTTGACATTAGAAGAGAAGAAACCTTATTTAGCAAAAGCAGAGGAAGACAAGAAAAGATATAGAGAGGAATTAAAACAATATAGACAGTCAGATGCTTACAGGGCTTACTTATCTAAGAAAAGAAAAAAGAGATTACAGAATAATGTGCTGTCAGAAAGTGACATGGATGCAACAGATGATTTCGATGTATGTTTTTTTTTATTATTTTTTGTTTATTCTGTTTGTCGTAATTTTTTTTAAATAATATAAATAGTTAGGTAATTGAGGCTAGAACAATTGGTAATTTTTCTTATTTTATAAAAAAAAATAAAAATAAAAACTATGATATACTCGCCTCAGTCATTAGCATATTGAATTATACTTTCTAATCAATAAATTACCAATATTCCTATTATCATTAAATATATTTGTAGGAAGGGTGAACATACCTATATTTTTTTTATTTTTCTAATAGGTATGAATTTTTTTGTGGTAATTTATTTTGTTTACTTATAATTTGACCACTTAAAATAAAGTGTATGTAATTCTAATCAGAAACTTGCAAACTTTTTTGTGTTCATGGTATTCTATTAGTAGTGTTCTGTGCAAATATTTATTTTCTTTAATAAACTTTTTTGACCAGTTATAATATTACTTATTTGACTTTGTCTAATTATAATTTTAATAAACAGACATGTTTTTGTTTCTAATATCTGTTATATTATTTTAGGAAGAAGATAATGAAGAACTTTATTGCCGCACATGTGACCAGTGGTTTCATAATCTTCATAACAAACGAGAACATTTGCAGGGTAAGCAACATTTGCAATCTGTCGCCGGTGACATTACCAGGGAACTTGGATCCGACATAGAAGGTTTTGGCACTACTAGCACAGTGTCGTTTAGTACTTCCTTGGATGAATCTAGTCTTGATGGCATGCCTAATTTGAAGAATGCTACCGATACAAAAAATTGTACCAATTCATCTTCAGTCTATGATGCCATGGCCAACCTAGCTGCAATAGTTTCAAGTAGGTGTATTTTAGTGATTTCTTTTTGTTGTTTTTACGTTTAGAAACATTATGTATGTAATGTGTACAGCAAATAATAAATACTTGTATATGTATATAAACCTGGGAGAGGGTAAGTATTTCTTTACGATAAAAATATTTTATTTTGATAACATTGCAATTCATGTTAATTAATAATCATAGTATTCTTAGTTATATATTAAAATAGTTTTTTTGACAACTGCCCCTATATAGAAATTAGGGGAAATACTCATTGCATAATATCAACCGACTAGCATAATATGATACATAGGCCTATGGAGACAACCAACAAAAATGCTTACAGAGTTAGGTAGGTATAATATAGGCAGAGCATACACAATGATTTATGGTTCTCAGTTATCATTGTCTCAAAGCAAGTAAAAAAAAAATTATGAACTCTTTTACATTTGACATTATTGAAAATAAGAAACAAATTTCTTTTTAAAAACTAAACTGTATGCAAAAAAATAAAAACAATTGTACAAACAATAGGAAGAGATTTATGCTGACCTTGAAGAGCAGGTGCATTCTCGGACGTGGTGTAATGTTTTCTGAACTGGCGTGAGGTCAGCGTTACTGTTATCCCAACTTTATTTTAGTTATTTTTATATCTATGGGCATTATGGGCATGGTAGCCGAGTGGGTAAAGCGCTTATAGCTATTTACTCGGTACCGAATATCGATGGTTCGAATCCATCCCGGAGCAACAAATTTTATTTGTAATTTGCTTCGGATTAAGATGGAAGTGAACTGTCGATGCCCTAGATGTGGTTCGGACTCCATATATATATATGCCATATATCCACCAGATATTAAAAAATACATTGAGAGTATCCTCATTTGTAAAAGCATGTTATAGAATTTGATTAATTGTTTATATGTACGTTCAACCTGATATACCTATCTTAATTTATTGTCAATTTTATTGCCATTTTAGAAAGAGAAACGGAGATAAATATTTTGCAAAATAGACAGCAAGAATCAATCTCACAACAACAAGCTTTATGCAGCCAGCTGCTTCAACTTAATGAAAGAGAGAAAAAATTACAAAGAGACTTATTGCAATTAAAGGAAAATGAAAAAAACATGGAGAATCAAGTATTCCATTTATGGCAGCTGCCCAGCTGGTTTATTATTACAGATTTCAATAGCTATGCAACAACTGCGGACTTCAATGAAGGTACAGACTAGGTATAATCAATAAGACTACCTAATTATTGTTTATTCAACATATGTAATTTTTAAAGCAATAGGAGATACGATTATATTGGACTTAAACTGTTTTATAGATTGAGAGTAATTTTTAAAAAATGTGCAGATATGAAAATTAAAAACTAGCGTCTCAAAATATTCTTTAACTGTGTATTGAAGTAATAATTTATCTGTAGGTTCCGATTTCATGTTTTAAGAAATTATAATCTGCAGGTATCAGTAAACAAAATATATATCGAACAGAGTAAGATTGGTACCTTGTTAAATCTTCTTGGTATATACATGATAATTAAATATTTTCAACATAAATCTCTCTGTCTATAATAAAGTTAAATCCAAGGTTTGTGCCTGTTTTAAAGTATTATACAATACAGATGATAATTATTTTTTCATTAAATAAATATTGTTTAAAAAAATTATGTTACAATGGGCGTGTTTAGCAAATGCAACTGCTGAGAATTAGTACTCGACCTGTTTAGTTATTATTACTGTTAGTAGTTGTAATTTCGCTGACAGGTCTGGAAGGAAGAAGATATTACCTGTGCTGACTAGAAACTACATAAAATTTATCACTGACTATGTTGAGCAGCAGTTTCCAGTTAGCGCATAGTCAACTGTCTCGTTCAGCGAACTGCTGTCAGTCAACCTCCCAATGGTTGTGTTTGTTCGCGCCCAATATTTTATGCTGTGCTGGGTCCATTTACATGCTTGAATTGCATTTTAAATGCCGAAAATTTTACATTCCTTTGAATTTTTAAATATTCTCTGCTATTTTTACTGTACTTTTCAGTTATATGCACGTTTATTAAAAAAGACGAAGTATTTTGATTGCATGTGTACAAAATTTGTTGCATTTTTTTTAATTACATCATGAAAATTGAATAAAATATGTTGAATTGGCTGTGTACTAGCAATTAAATTTTGTAAAATTGTTTTTATTATCAATGGTTGAATATTGATGGAGGTATAATGAATTTTGTGATAGAATATCATACGTCCAGTTGGTTATATAGGAACGAAGAATCAAAAAACTTTTAATTTGTAAGAAAAAATTTTTTATGATTTTTTTTTTTTAATAATCTATAAGACATTTATTTTGTGCTTAATAATTAGGTAGTTATATAATAAAATTGTATAAGTCTGAAGTCTCTAACTAACTTGTTTTCTTGCAATTTGTGACTAACAATATATCTTCTAACTATTTATATAATAAATTTAAAAATATGCATTGTTTTACATACACTAGTGACAGCATTTTTTTATTGGGTGTTTGGGTACCATAAATATTTTGTATTTTCATGCCACCTACTAAGAATCTTTTGATTTTTTTCTTATTTCATATATCAAAGTTCACTAATTTTGGAAATCTCAGCTACAATTTTCTTTGGACAGTTATTTTAGAGGAGAATTTAATATAATAAATCGGTGCTACAGTAATTAACTATGTAGCAATACATTCTCTGTCATACATACTTGGCGGGTATATTGTGCATGAGCTATTCAAGCCCATTCACGAGAGTTAGATAAAAAATACATATTACATAAACTATGTTAGACACAGGTGTTAAAGGTTCACTCTACATATTGATATCTGATTTTATTCTTAGGTTTTATAAAAATAATAAACAGTTTAAAAAAATTGTAAGAAAACACATTCACGGTTCATTTTTACTTTTATTGTAAAATTGTCTCATTGAGCATAAGAACTATGAAACTGTGAAAAAAGTATATAAT
This sequence comes from Rhamnusium bicolor, assembly GCA_029963845.1. NCBI lineage: Eukaryota > Metazoa > Arthropoda > Insecta > Coleoptera > Cerambycidae > Rhamnusium > Rhamnusium bicolor. The sequence goes on from JANEYF010004560.1 coordinate 123,916, forward strand.
TTGTGAAATTTTCTAAATAGTCAAATCCAGAGCTGAACTAAGACAAAATTGCGACCAGGGTGAAAGTTGATCTTACATCCTCTTCTCTACTTTAGTTAAAAAAACATTGCTTGTACCAGTAACAGTAAAAATTAATATTGTGGTTAGTTAAAAAAAGCCTCGGACACAATTTTAATTATATCACTCGCTATCTAAAATCACAAGTTACAATATTTGAATTCCAATTAAGCATTACATAAGGGGCTCCTTATGGTGCCCCTTAGTGAGTTTTGCCTGGGGCCGGCTCTGGTATGTCGGTTCCATATCTCAAAGACAGACAGACACTTTTATAATTAAAAGAAATGGTCAATAATAGTTACATTTGATGTATGTATATTGAAAAACAGAAAGTTATGAATTGTTAAACATAATTGCAATAACAAGACTGAACAGACAATGCTGTTAATGTTGACTGTAGTCATTGCGATATTATGCCAATGTTGAAAGAAAACTAAAAATAATTATTCAGAATTTTAGACTGGCTTGTACTAAGTGTTTTTTGTTACGCGGCGGGTTGATTGACGAATTTTTTTTTGCTGCGCCAAATTACTCAAAGAACATACAAATAAGTAAAACATTTTATTGTATTCTGACTTTTTTTAGTGGTAAAATTTCATATTTTCTGTAGATGTAATTTGTTTTTGGCTTATCTATTTACCTGCAATAAAACATTTTTTAAATTTTTTTATGAGCAATATATACATCTTTACCAACTAATGAAATAACATTTTATGGAAAACTTATCGCAGTGGCTTGGTATACTTTTCAGGGAGCCAATTTATAGGTATATTTGTAATAATCCATAGCTTTCCATTATTTATTGTTAATAAGTGAAAAAAAAATGTATTTATTTATTGTAAATATTAACGTTTTATTTAATTATAGGAACAAAAACTATGTTTATTAAAACAGTTCTGTTTATTTTTGTAAGGTTATAAAAAAATTTGTTATTAATAATACAACTAATTAAAATATATCTTTTACTTTTATCCTCCATAAATTAACAACCAGATACCCGAGCCGTGCAGAATATATTATATGACATCCATCTTCGTTGTTCCTGCAGTTTCAACACTCAGATTCATCTAGTTGCCTATTATTTATGTTACTAATTAACCTTTTCGAATCGTTAGTTCGTCTTGGTGCACCGAATGTAAAAGTAGATAGTTTTAAGCATTCACATTGCCAACTTTGGCAAAATGCTAATTAAATATATTGATAGTGTGCAGTGTTTTGATGTCTGTAGAAATTATTTGTGTCAATGCATCAAAGGTTTCACCCCTCTTCAAAGTTAATTGCCATATCAATTGGAAATGATCATATGCCAATGTGGTGCCCTTCTTGTTTTGTATTGGTAAATATATTAATGTGAATAATTAAGCCAAGTCCTGATTCAAATTATTTTTGGCACAATTTATTTATTATATTATTTATTTTGATGATGATTGTACTTGCAATCGAAACGTCACTGATGTTATAAATAAATCGTGTCAAAAATAATTTGGATCAGGACTTCGCTTAATTAACCACATTAATATTCTACTTTCTAAGCTGATCTTTCCAAATAAATAACCGGTACAATAATAAAAAATATAATTTAAATATGAAAAAATATATTATTCTTTGATACATCGATCACAACATAACATTAGTATTAAAATTTTAGTCACCTTTAAAATTTTGCCCCCTAGGCCCGGGCCTACGTCAAAATCCATTCCCAGAAATGACTGATGGATCATTACCAATGTAGAATACCGACAGCTATGAATTATGAACACGGAGCATAAATCAAGAGAAATTTATAAAAAGTTTCTCAAAAATCATCAATGTTCATCACCAAAATAAACACGACTGTTCGAGACACTTTAATTTTCTAGTTAACTGTAACGAATTTTTACAAATTTAAGCGAATGATGAATTGAAATAATCTTCAACAGCGGATTTCAGACAAAAATAAAGCTATCACAAACGAATTGTTCAATCATGATAGCACATTTTTGATATTTTTAAACAACTGTTAAAATTTGTTAATTGTTAATATGAGTGCATTTTTGTATCAAATTTATTTGAAATAATTTGTACTCACCAGTTGGCGCCACTGGCGAGTAAGGTCGCTGTCAAAAGTTATCGTTAGGCACGGAACAAGTTTGTAAGATTTATTATAATTATTTTGTACACCAGTAAATAAAACAATTTGTTAATTATGCCTCAGTGTTGTGGAGTTCCATTTTGTTCGGAGACAAAAGAGCGGACGTATGCTTCCGAGAGACAAAACTTGCCTAAAACAGTGGTTGATAGCGATTCGCAGGGAAAACTTTACTTCTTCGAAACATTCGTGTGTTTGTAATGTGTGTAAGTAATAATCATGCACATTCGTTGTTTTCTTTATGCTCATGCTTGATATAACCTAACTTTAATGACATAAGACACCTCTGATAGGTACAATAATTTCCCTACTTGGCAAGTAAATTACTACTTTCCCCTTCTGCCATCATTGTGTTAAATGTTTTTCAACTAATTTTTATTAAAATTACTAAAAACTCGCGTTAAAAAGCCATAGTAAACATTAACGTCAGTGATATGTCCCTTACCCTACACTAGCGCCTCTCGTGGCGAATTCAAGCGCGGTAGCATTCGTTTGCGAAAATTAAATGGATAACGTCCGTGAAGCTACAAAATTCACAAATATGTAAAAGTGATGAGATGACAGTAAATGTATTAGATAAATTTCAGATTTTATTTTTGTCTATGAGATAGTGTATATGGGTAAAAATATCAAACTTTGAACAATCGAGGTTTTCGCCACACATGAATTTTATTGATATCCAAGGTAAATCACCGAGATATTCATTTGTTTGATTTTTCGCCAATTAATTGCGAAAATCAAACGAATGAATATTTCGGTGATTTAACCTTGGATACCAACAAAATTCATGTGGCGAAAACCTCGATTGGTCAAAGTTTGATATTTTTATGAGAGTATAAAAATATTTTTATACTCTCAGGGTTTGCTTTATTCATATGTTTTGTCATCACTTTTACATATTTGTGAATTTTGTAGCTTCACCGGGTTAGGTAAGGTGGATTCATGCCAAGGATTCATGCAAGGTGATAACCGGTTACAGCCAGAGGTGGTTGTCTCTGGTTACAGCCAAGACAACCTCTGTTACAGCTAAGAAGTTTTTAAATGCTAGTGTGCTTAGATTACGTTCTTGCTGATGGTTAAGCGATTGTTAAGACTTGTTTTTCGGGCCATATTATCCTTATACAACTTAAGTGATTTATCATAGATTATATTAAAATCTTCTACACAATCAAGGCCAAATCCATTTTCAAATTATTTATTTTATTCTCACAAAATCAGTGATTAATCATTGCACAAAATACACATTAGTAATATGACATTACTGTCACTTGTCATTCTGTGATGGTACATCTAGTTAGAACGCAAGCGCAACTTCTAGACGGCAAGTGGCCGGCCAAACTGTCTCTGTTGTTAGTCACAGAACAGGTTCTCTGTTAAAAAGAACTGTTGGTCGTTAGCGTTAACGTAGTATGAATGTGTAGGTGTACTTATGATGTTTTAACTTTTAGTTGTTCTAGCCAATAGCTGCTTATCGCCTTGCATAAATCCATCATTAGTAATTATCGGGAATAGTAGTTGTTCTGTGAATTCAGTAGTTTCTGTTTCAACAGTAACACTACCAACATGACGGTCAACAAAATCTCTAGTTTTAATTATCTTCAAAATTTAGATTGTTTGAAAAAATCCCGTTATATTTTTCTGCATTTTTAATGAGAACAGTACTCGTACCACAAGCAAATATTAAAGTGGATATGTTGGAGTATTTAAAGGTAATTAATAATGAATCCCTGTTGATACTAACAAAACAATCTTAATACGTAATAATAGCGGACAGAGGAAAATGTGAAATTTTGTAACTTAAAAAACACATAAAAAACGTCGGCCTCTTTCATTTCTTTACCCCGTCAAAGAAGCCGACCCTTTTTATGCTGCAAATAAGTTTGAAATAAACTATACATACACCAATCTCGAAAAGTTAAGCCCAGCAGAGATTTTTGACTCATGCTCATCAAGCAAAGCGGAGAAACGTTAACAAAAATATCGGATAAAGATATTTAAAATTTTCCCAATAAATCTAAATTTTAAAATAACTACGTAGACTTGTTCCATTTGAAAAAAAAATTGTCTAGCACATACATAGCATACCTAGATATTAGGATAGATATCCTGTATATTGCCTTTGATAGGAATATTCCTACACCATTTTCTCTACACTTTTCGGTACTTACCTTTTTTAAAACATTTTCATATTGTTGCATGGTGTTTTTTAGTTTTGTCTATCTAGAAGTTGCTGCTCCCCAGTAATAAAAAAATGTATCTATTCCAATGTGCACTGTTTAACAATAGGCTATTTGACCCTTATTTTTAAATTATCTTAAAATGTTTATGTATTAGTTCACAGGAATTTTTATTTCGCTTAAATGAAATCGCTTTATAGGATAAAATAGCATTAAAACTTTCAAATATATAAATTGCCGTGAAAACACGAGCCGCCATGTCACTATCTACTGTGACGTCATTCTTGTATTAAACAAACGCAAGTAACGCTCGGTATCGGTTTTTTTATTTCATATAAAATAATGAGTTCCCATCGTTATACACGGTGTTTGATGCAGAACTGCATGAGTACAAGTGTAAAGACACCACAAAAGTTGTTGATAAAACTATATTAAAATGAGAAAGACTTGGCTTACAACATGCCAGGAGAGATCCAAAATTATTATCCAGTAAAAGTGGAACTGTATTTTTGTGGGCATCACTTTGATGTACTATTTTGTCTTATATTTTCAATAGTTTTGAACTTTACAACTAATGTTAAGAAGAGTAGTCTTTCAAATATGTCATATTTGTAATTGTGAGGTTATGTTGTAGATTGTCTAATAAATGTTTTAATTACCTCCATTATACTCTTTTATAAACTTAAGTAGGTACCTGGTTAGTTTTAAAAATAAAACAAATTATATATACATACACAGATGTTTTAATGTTCTTAAATTTGGCAGAACAGAAATCGCGATGTCGCAAAGAATATAGCTACCTTGCGTCAATTCGTTCTATACGCTTTTAAAGAACCGCCTTCCATGATTAACAATTATAAACTTAAAAAAACAGCACCGAAATCAGTCCAAATATTTACAAAGCAGTCATGATAAGATGACAGGTTTTGCTTACTACAAGAGTGACGTCACATTTAAAACTGTCATGGCGGGTATCGTTTTGTGACATGTTCATAGACTAAAAAATTGAAATAATAAGTCAACCTCGTGTTTTTCTGAATACAAACTGATAATTTCTGATTTCTTATTCGATAAATTATCATATTCACATAATTTAATAATTTATTTCTCATATTGATTTACATCTACACAGTAGAAATCACCGTAATTGTTTTACAATTTAAAACATTAGTTTTCTGATATGACAACCTCATAATTTTTCTGACGAATGTCATTATATTTTTTAAAAACTAGTATGTGAGCAACATCAGTACATATGGGGGATTCCAAAACACTTACATATACCCAAATAAAACATAGCTTTTGCTTTTAGAACAATAACATCAATTTGTCAATTCTTGTAGTTTCCTTCACAAAATTACTTTGTTTTCACTGACTGGTCTTATTTATTACTAAGGCCCAGTTTTTCAGTCACAGGTTAACTATTAGTTGGAGGTTACTTTCATAAAAATGCATTCCGATTCTTGAGTTTGTTTACATTCGTTTTATTTGCTTTTGTGGATTCTTTCTTTAGCAGGAAATATAGTATTTATTACATAAATCGAAAGTTGGTAAGTAAATTCATAAGTTTAACCTGCACTATTGTCTCTAGGGTTACCAACATCATACAGAACAGAGTACAAATCAAAACTATCCATATACCGGGTGTAACAGAATCATGGTACACCGCACTTTTCTCCTTTAGTTTTGAAGATAATTGATTGAAATTTGGGATATCCTATATACATAATAATGAACACTTTTTGACATACAAGTGATTTTTTTTTCAGTTCCGGTTTCGCCGGTTTTTAAATGGAACATCCTGTATATTATTGCATTTTGGGAATCTGCATAATTTTCTGAATCCAGCGATACCAAATAAGTGACATTTCAAACGTCAGTATTTTTTATAATATAATTTTTAGTTTTCCATTTAAGTGTGCCACTATGGTTCCGATTTATTCTAAATGACCCGTGTAATGCTAGAAAAATCGAAATCCCGTCAAAAATACTAAATTACGTGATTTATGAGCAAATAAAGTTCATTAAAATGGTTTTTAGGACAACTCAATTTTTTCAAATGGAACCATATTGGTACCGTGGTACCATTTATTAGTACTATTAATAAGAAATTTATTCATATGTCGTATTAAAATGTGCGATAAATACAAACAAAATTACAGCTAAAAGAAAATAAGAAAATACAATTTTGTTCTAATTAAATGTTAAGAAGTAACTAAGGTGGCTTTGAAAATAATGAAATATTTGGCTTGTCAAACATTTGTTGGTTTACCGGTGTTTTTATTGCGTCTTTAAAAATTGTTTAAAATTCTTATTGTGTACAAAATGCCGCAAATTTATACAAGAGATGAAAAAGTGAACATGTTAATTATTTATGGGGAATGTAGAAAAAATGCCATTGTGGCTAGACACCTTTATGCCGAACCATATCCTGATAGACAATGTCCAGCGTCTTGATTTCTGAAGTAGCCCACAATGATCCCGAAGAAAATTTCATTCTTGACAAAGGAACGGAAATTAATGTTTTGGCTCGAGTAGAAGTTGATAAGACTTTTCTTTAAGGCAAATTGGGTTTGAATTGGAAATCAGTCACCAAACAATAACCCGAATTTTGCACAAATACCACTAAAAATCTTTAAATACTAATTGCACCAACACTTGTACAAAAATGATTACCAACGTAGGATGAAATATTACAATTGGATTTTGCAAAATAACGTACATCCAAACAATGATTTTATTTTCGGACGAGTCTAGGTTTACAAATTTGGGATTATTTAACCGACAAAAAATCAAAATTTATTACAGGAGGGTAACTTTCAAGTGCGATTCGGTTTCAATGTTTGGCTTGGAATAATCGGTAGTAGAATCAGTGGTCCAATAATATTTGAAGGACCCCTGATTGGTGCCAGATACTTGGGATTTCTGCAAAATGAAATTAAGGACAGTTTAGCTGAATTACCTTTCCATTTACGGCAGGGAATGTATTTCCAACAAGATGGCGCTCCTCCCCATAATTCAAGGATTGATTACCATCAACGGAGATTCGGAGAACACGTAATTTCGACGAATGGTCCGGTGAAGTGGCCTCCCAGGTCACCTGATTTAACACCACTTGATTTCTTTGTTTGGGGTCGTTTAAAAAATATTGTCTACGAAACCGCAGTTGCAACTCGTGAAGACCTGGAACTATGAGTAAGACGCGCAATTAATAGCATAACGGCCCAGCAATTGGCGAACGTTCTTGGAGAAACAGCTATGCAGATGACGTTAGTGCACAGCATTTTGAACAACTGTTGTAATGTTTTGTGTTCAATTTTTTTTATTCCAAAGCCACCTTATGTATAACAAGGTAATTAAAACAAAATTGTATATATAAGATATCCCAAATTTCAATCAATTATCTTCAAAACTAAAGGAAAAAAGGGGAGTGTAACATGATCCTGTTACAGCCGGTATAGTATTTATGGTAAATACATTTTTTTTTTAATTATAACAGAATACCTATACCAGGTATTATTCAAATAAAAATTTCACCGAAAAAAAAAAAAATCAATGGGCAGAACCTTCATGCTCTATACTGTTTTTTTTTTTAAAATAGGCTGTATATTTTTTTCCTACTCATTGAAAAATTTATATTTGCGATAGGACATGCCTAATGCTCTCTACCCGTGTATGTACTATGTTTCTGTATTAAGTTCCAAGCAGTTAACCAATAAACTGTTTAAATAACGAAATGAGAATCTGAAAACAAGTTATAATCTTACCCTTAAGTGACAGCTCTACACACAATTTGTATTATGCACTGTTTTCTTCAGCATGTTGTGGAATAAATGTTGAATTAAAAAAAAAAAAAAACCGATAAAACCCCAACAAACTATACAAATATGATCAAACGAATGTAAACAAAAACTAGTCAATTTAATCAAAGTGCGATTTTTAGCCACCAGAGGGGAAGTTTATTCCCTGGCATTCACAACAAAAACTATACCTATTGTAAAAGCCGCTTTTAGTCCAGATATTCGAACCAAGAAACGACACTGTTCAGTACAATCGAATAAAAATTATATTACAAACCATGTTGAAAACATGCAAATCCTATTTTAGGTTAGATCCATACCTGAGGTATGGATTAACCATATATGATTTAATTTCACTCTATTACTTTCTTGTAATCTAACACCTTTAAGGGGCTTAGATCTTACAGAAATCGTTACGATCCTTTTACTTTGGAATATAAATAATAACAATCTTTTACACACAAATTGTTAAAGTGACAGCAAGCAGTTTTATATATTTCTGGCATTACAACAAACTAAACTCAATGCACCTTAAAAATCTTCCACATTACAGTAATGTTTTATAAAAACAGTTTGTTAAGCAAACTTATGAATTTTTTTTTTTTCACCTTTTGAAAATTGTTATTTTGTGACGTGTGTCAGACGCGGATGCTCATTCTCCAATTCTTGCACGACAGCACAACCAGCCTCAAAATTATGTTTATTTTAATTCATCTTAATATTTATGTAAAAAAAAACATACATTTTGTTAAATGCCATGCACCTGACCTATAATTTATAAAGTAGTGACCTTCACGCTATCAAGCCATGAAAAATAATCATGTGGATGCTATGGAAAAGCATGATCATATATTATCAAGTGACACCAATTTATTAGCACGCTTTAGCATTCAACACATTTAACACCGAGATTGATCAACCAGTGTCACAAATTGAACATGGTCATGCTGATATATCATCTGTCCATCGGTACAGAATAATGTATACTTTATCAGGCAAGTTCAAAGGGGAGGATTATTATATGCTTGAATGGAATAGAGCTTTAATATCTTTGAACTCGTATTTGGGTCAAGATATAGGTTAGACCGCATTTTGTAAACATGTCCATTTGAAACTTCATTTTTGGATTGGTACAACAGATCTACAAGTTAAAAAAATCTAAACACAAGTCATATTTAAAAATATTTACTGCAAAAAAACGAAACCATGAATAAAAACTTATAAATTTTTAAAATCATCCCTATTAGTTATTTGTCAATTTTACTTTATAACATCTGAGGTGGTAGCTTCTGTACTAAAATCTACATTTGAAAATACTGAACCTCTTTTGGAGAGAGATACATTTGTCCTACTTAAAGTAACATTTTCTGATCCATGACGCTCGGCACGATTTGTTTGAATGTCAGGTCCAATACCTGTTCTGTTATTAAACGCTGCATTTTCTATATGTTCATTATCCTCTGGCTCAGATTTAATAAAATCAGGACAGTCAATATAATCTGGCTCAATTTTGATCATTGAATCAGAGTCCAAACTATCTGAGTCAAGTATCTCTCTTTTTGGTTCACCTTGAATCAAGAGTCCAGAGTGATCATCTTCATCTGGTTCAACTTTAATATTCGATGTCTCATCATTTGAACTGATCAGTGAATCTTCTTCTGGTGGTGCATGGTAGGTTTTTCGTTTCTTTGCAATGGGACTATCGTGTGTATATTTTTTACTGTTTGTCTTCTTAGTAGTATTCGTGGGTAAAGGTGGAATGTTTGAAGTGCAAACTTCTGATTCTATATTAGATAAATTTGCTTCATCAGAATTCCGAAATTTGGTTTCAATCATTTCGTTGATGTTAACAAGTCTCTCAGTGGTACCATAGGTATCTGCGTATTTTTCAATGAGTTGTTGATTTTTTAAGCATTCAGTGGCAAATTGATAACTATTTTTAAGCCTTATTAGACAAGTGGAACAGATGATTGGGTTGAATGTCATTGAATTCTAAAAAGAGAAAAGAAGTCACATTATATTATTTTCTTAAAATTTGTTACTATGGTGCACTTATGCAAAAAATATAAAACACATGAGAAAATATCAAGGGATGGGCATAATTTGTATCCAACTCTTGATTATTACACACACACGATATACAGAATAATTTCCGTAATGTAAACTAATTATGAACTGTGACGTTCACATTTTCGAGGAACTCAGGCAACTGAATAGGTAGATATGTAACAATTGATGTAGGTTTATAAAATGTATATGGTTTGAAACACCTCGAAAATAGTTAAAACATGTATATTTATTTATGAAACAGAATACACATAAAAACAAAGAAAAAAGTAATTTCTCGTAAAATGTTTCAACTTTCAACTAAATAAATATTTATAATATGTTATAGGTGCAGGGTCATTCCTCATATATTGACACCCCTCCTGTAGACTTTATTTGATGAGTTATCGAAATATGTTAAAAAGGGAGGTTTTATGAATTTTCATAATTTGCTATCAGAAAAAACAAACAACTATCGGAAATGTAAAATCTTTGCGTGACCTCAACTTTTTAAATGGAACACCCTATATATTATTAAAAATTGGGAGAACATTTTTCTGATTTCAAATATACCATGATATCAAAATTTATCTTGGTCAAAGGTGGTCATGGAATGGAAAACTACCGTCTTAGCTTATATCAACCTTTTGTAATAATCTTGTCAAGATTTGTCAAAATACGCCCCATACTGACATAATCTGCAATAATGTGCACGTGTTATTAATTCTAGAAATAAAATAATAATAAACTCCAAGTTCGAAAATTAAAATAAAGCAAAAGAGCTTGATGCAATGGCATCTTTATATGGATGCGTATCCAAGTCCTTCTTTACAATCATTCGACATGTTCCATAAGAAAGTCCAATTCCCTGAAATAAACGTATCAAATGTTTTATAGGCTCTTGTTCCATATGTTGGCAAATGGTTGGCCTACCAGCACCTTTATGAGTCACAGAGCCAGTTTCGCGAAATACCAACACAATTTATAACACATGCATAAAAATCCTTTGGTGTTACTGCTAAGTCTGGGAAGTGCTCCTAAAAATTGTTCAAATATAAACGCAGACTGTATTCTCAAATTCCATTAACCAGCACACCATTTTAGAAAACAAGCCTCAATCATATATGTTTCGTGGCTCTATGATGAAAACCATAATTAAAATGATTCGAAAACTGCTTTTAAGATTAAAATGGAAATAAAACCTCAACAGAACTGCTTGTCAAATGTTAATGATCAAAAATTGATTGACATAAATGTACGACACTAACCTGGACAATTATTTTAGAATCCATGACCACCTTGACCAAGATAATTTTTGATGTCACGGCATATTATATGTATATGTTTGTTTTAAGCATTTTTTAGATATTATTATTATTTCTATAAATATAAATCAAAACGAAATTCGGTATTTAGGATTTCTAAGCATGTCCGATTCTTATTTCCTAAAAACAGTTTTATTAAAAAAATACCTAATATTTTTTTTTATTTTTTAGCAACTTATTTTAATTATAGTAGGCCATTGATACACAACAAAAAAAATTGTCTTTCAGGAAGGTAGATCTCGTCGAGTACTTCAATTCGTCGAAATACAACCGAAATGCAGGGGTGTGTTGTTCAAAGTGTAGCATACTGTATATTTGAAATCAGAAAAATATTCTCCCTCCAAATTAGCATACCATTAAAAAAAAATTGAGGTCACATAAAAATTTTACATTTCCGATAGTCGTTTTTTTTCTAATAGCAAATTACGAAAATTCAGAAAAATCCATGCTTTTGTTTTTAACATTTTTCGATAGCTCCTCAAATAAAAAGCCTACAATATATGAGGAAAGACACTGTACATATTATACCCACGACCAACAAAGTCTAAACAATAACTAACTTTAACTTGTCAAGGCCTGTATAAAAGTGAATGTATACCATGTGTAAAACGGCTAATGTGGTCAACTGTTAACAAAAATCGATTGAACAGGCGAGACGGCCGTAACAGTGTGGGTGTATTGTAGCTGACTGGTGGGGCATAGACCAAACCTGTCCCTATGTTCGCTGGGTGTGTCTTATTCCATCTCATTTCATCCTAGTTCGCAGCCATCGCTAGTATTATCTTTTCTAACTGGCCACACTTGGCAGTACACATTTGTATTATTCCATTGTTCATGTTTTAGGGTATGTACAATTTTGTTGTTCACATTTTTGGATGTTCATTTATCAGATGTTCACAATATAGAGAATTTATTGTACTTTAATTAGATTTTATTTAAACATTAAGTCACAAAATTAGATAGGTACTTACATAAAATGGAATACAAAATGTAAGCATTTTTTGTATTTCCTTTGTTTCCTCTAATATCTTCTTTTTTATAGGCATCACTTTTCCCAGGGTAATTGATTTCAACATCACACAAAGGTTTAAATGAATCCTTATTTGCTGGTTTTAAACAAAGTCTGCAATAAATCTTGTCCTTATTACGGCCTTTATATAATAGCTTGGGGTTAGTTGTCACACTATAAAATAAATAGGTACACCTTTAATGAGATTAGATAAGGTACAGTTTTTATACATTATTAAAAGATGAATGTCAACTTAAAATATGTTAATTTCTTTATATGTTCATGCCTGGAATTGTCATACAAATTTTAATTATAATATATTTTTTTAAAATATTTTAATTTTAAATATACAAGTTGGAATTTTTTTATCATGATATCGAAAATTACAGGGTTATGACAAAATTCACTAAATTAATTAAAATATTTATCAAAACCACCAAATCGGAGATATTCCAGGAACACGCTGATAGATAACATCAAGAATATTAACAAAATAAATATAGTTTAAAAAAACTAAAAAACACGCTTTTAAAGCACATCAAACTAAAAAGTGAAAAATAATTATTAATATAAACTGAAAATAATAATGAGCGAAAAATACTAGTATTATTGTGAAAAAAGCGTGGGGTGCTTTGTGCAATATTTTTCGTATGTCGAGGCACCCCACGCTTTTTTCACAATAATACTAGTATTTTTTAGTTCATTATTATTTTCAGTTTATATTAATAATTATTTTTTCACTTTTTAGTTTGATGTGCTTTAAAAGCGTGTTTTTTTAGTTTTTTTAAACTATATTTATTTTTAACTTTTTAGTTTGATGTGCTATGAAAGCGTGTTTTTTAGTTGTTTTAAACTATATTTATATTGCTTATTGATGCTGATATTATAACATATTACGATCCAACAGATATTTCTGGAAAAAAAAAAAAATTGTTATTTCAGCCGTGAGGTTCGAACTCACGCCGGATGAGTCTGTCGTTTCGCGTCGAGTGCCTTAACCCACTCGACCACCGGGCTAATTAACAATTATGGAATCTACTGACATATTAAGCCTTTGCTTTTCACGCAGGGATACGTGAGGAAAGGATTGGCGATCCTGAACAGGATAATGATATAAACTTATCAAATTATTGTATTGTTACCGGTTCTTAATAAGTGTACAAAGTTTCAATTAAATCTGTCCGTTTAAAGTGGGTTAAAATCGAGTCCAAAGAGTCGGTTACAAACAAACATACAAACAAACAAGCAAACATACAAGTGAAGCTAATAAAAGCGTGTTAAAAAAAAAAACTCACTTTAAAACAGGTTCTCCCGATGTTTGGGCAACAATTCAGATGTATCAATGGGATCTTCCAATTGACTAAAAAAAAAAAGAAAAAAGTGTGAATATTACGTTTAAAAAATCTTACCATTTTGATTAATCTTCGCTATTATGAACTCTGGATTTAATGAAAGCTAGACTACAAGAAAATTTTGTTTGATCTAGTCAAATAACCTAATTAAAGACATACATTTTCGAATGTTTTTGGTGAACCCAAATGTCTCTTATCAAAAATAACAAAACCTAAATTTGATAAAGAACGAGTAGGTGATGCAAAGGAGATTTAGTGCATTGACATGTTCAATATGTTAAAATGCAAGAAAAATCGCTAGCTGATAAAACGAATTTAAATTCGCCATGTTTATGACTTGTTGGTAGAGTCCGGATCCGAATATTACAAGATATCAATATCAGGGGCAGATCCACGATACCGATGTAAACACATGCACAGAAATACTACGACTTGATGCACCTAATGGTTAACAAACAAATTGTACTAGCTCTATTGGGTATTGCATTATTAAAATTTCAGGTGAGATATGGTGGTATACATCGAATATTTCACATATTTATGGATCAGTTGCATTCCCTCTGCAGGGGCTAGAAATATTGGTTTTATTTTTAAATTTTAGGTAAAGTAACATAAGTACCTACCTAGGTATTACAATTAGAGCAAAATTATACTTAGGTTCAAAGAATGGAAACACTACATAAAATTTCATTACTATAGAACATACAGTCAAAACTTTGAAATTTAAAAAAGTAATATATGAAATTTCGTTATACCATCATAATTTTTTGGTATTTTAATTTTTATATTATACTTTTTATTTGTTACTATAGGTGAACTTTCACGTTATACCTACACCATAATAGTATGGTGCACAGGGTTTGTTAGGAACGAGGTCAGGTATAACATTAAATACATTAATGATTAAAAAATATATACAGGGAGTTCAGGTATGCAAACAAAACACAAAATATATTTTATATCTATATTTTAAGTAATTAAATTTTGGATTTTTTTCTTTTTTGCTGAATTGCTTCCTTAATCCATGGTGGATCATAACATTTTAGTCCTCTAGACCACCTCTTCTTGGCAATTTCATCAAGAACACAATCTTTGCAATGCTTTTTGCAAGCGTTTCGTTACATCAATTCATTGAAAAGTCAAGTGCTTTAGAACGATAAATAAAGCATCCTGTATATACACACATATTTAGTATTAATAATTATAATTAATACAATAAGGACTACTGCGAAATCAAATACAGTTAAGCCTCGTTTTGAGCCCACACCAAGCACGTCTAAAGAGAAAATATCGCTTCGTGTTGATGATAATTTGGAAGAACATTGGTATCCACAGGAGGAGTATGATAGGTAATTACCCATCATACTCCCGTGGACACCAATGTTCTTCCAAATTATCCTCAAAAGGAAGCGATATTTTCTCTTTAGACATGCTTGGCGTGGGCTCAAATGTATTTGATTTCGCAAGTCTTTATTGCCTCGTGCGCAATCTATTCAGCTGTGATGATTTCATTTTCAGAAATATTTAAACAGGATTCCTAAGAAGCTATTAAAAAAAAATATATAGAAATATGTATTTTAAAATATTCTCTATAAGGTATAAAATATGGCTTTTGATACTGTTAAGCCCTGTCGAGGATTTTTTTAAACATATGAATATTTTTTACCCAAATTGGCCAAGTATTTTATGCTCATGACTTAGCCTCATAGCTTTACTTCTTTTGTTTCGTGATGGAGTTCTAGAGAGGCAGCGTTTTCGTGTACCTAAAAACAAAATAATTATCATTTTTTGTTGTTTAAGTATGTGGTTATGTATATTTGATAAAAAAAAGTAGTCCCTATACACACAGTTTAAAAAAAAATAGATAACGTTTCAACAATTTCATTTACTTTTATGGACGCAATAAAAACTAAAAGTTAATAATATAATAGGAACGTCAATTTTTTTAGAAAGTATTAGTCCATTGGACTAATACACTTAGGATTTTTGTTATCTTTTAATTATATGGTCCGATCGGTGAGGCCGAAATAATGCCAAAATAATTATTACCCTAATTTGTTAATACCTGGATTAGGTAAAAATTAAATAAATTGGTGGTCGTGACGTCATTATCCCCGGTGATTTTACATGCATTAAATGGCCGTTTAATCACAATTATCCTATAATAAACATAATCTGTTTGAAATGTTTACGAGTTTACTTTTTATTGATGCCAAAATAAATGGCAAATATGGCGAATAATTGGGTTTCAAACTATTAAATTTTAATTGATTACAAGAATCGACAACGCCCGATATATTACTGTTATGTTCTGCGACATTGAACTATTTCAACTATTTGTCAAAATTTGCTGAACAGAATCTCAATTATTTTTAATACTTAGTTTTACCAACTTACCAATAATGAACTGTGTACATTCAGGTCCATTAAGTGGTCTCTTCAAATTAAGCCGTGGCACAACATCTTTTTTCAGGGTAAGCTTTCTACCAACAGTTTTATAAAAAAGCCAGTTTTCCGCATCTTCTTTAAGCTGTAAAGTGAAGCAAACAATATTGTAAATACTTATTTGAGTACTTAAGGATGTAGAAATATGTATGTATTTATTAGATATAACTATAAATACTAGTAGTCTAAGATCCGAATTAAAAACGACCTTCACCTATCCGTTTAATGGATGAAAAATATTTTATATTAATTTTAATGTTATAAAATATATCGCGAGTGGGTTGGCTAAACAATTCCTGGCAAGAATAATTAAAAATTCAAAAATAACTTTTTTTTAAACATTGCACTCATTTGTTTAAGGAACAAATTTTATTCCAATCGAAACTATGAAGCTTATAGAATATGCAAACGTTAGGTTGTCTATTTTTTTCCTGGCGTAACTATTGGGTTGGCAGGTATAAACAAGTAATTCGATACTAGTAATTTACATTCATCTGTTTAATGAATAAATCTTATATCAAAATTAAGGTAATTAAATTGCGAACAGAGTGATATAGGGTTATCTGCGAAAAATCTGGTTTAAATTCCGGTTGGCGAGCTTTAAAAAGCGAAATATTGTTTAACAAAAAATTCTTTAAAGAAATGATAAAAAGCTAACATGTTGAAAATTGAAAAAAAACCATAGTAGGTTAGGTGCAAATATAAAAAAATTTTTTTTTAAATAATTTGGCCAAAACAAAATTAAATAATTTTCAAATTCCACTATTTCATTATAAATAAAATATAGAAGATATATTTACTATTATATTATAATTTAGAAGATTCATTTACAATGTACTTACTGTATTCTCCGTACAAAAGTTATTAAATTCTTCACTATATTTATTTCCTAAAGCAGTGATTTTTTTATAACACGAGGTATGATAACCAACAAAATCGAGTGACGCGTTGGTTAGCTCAACTTCATTGTATTTAAAGTTCTTTTTTTTTCGAAAAGCCAACTTCAATGAACAATTTTTAAAAGTTTCATCATTAAAATCAATTACAGAAACGTTCGAGTCACACAAAAAACACTTTTTAGCCATTTTTTATCATAATATATTGTCAATTAATAACAACGATGCGTAGTAGCACATTCCCTTGAACCGAATAATGAGGCAGAATGAGGTTAACGGTTAACTGCTCCCAAAATAATGCTCAGGCTCAAGAGTATTTATTAGTCTATCGCTGCCCTTCTCAATTGCACGAACAAATAGTACGCGCACTCTCTTTCATCCGATGGACGAGCCGCGCGCAGCTACAATGCTGCGTCCTCTTCTATCGTACCGGACAGTTTGCTCGGACCTCTTTGTCGCAATTTTCATTCTCACCAATATTTCGCTTTTTAAAGCTCGCCAACCGGAATTTAAACCAGATTTTTCGCAAACAACCCTATATCATTCTGTTCGCAATTTAATTACCTTTATTTTGATATAAGATTTATTCATTAAACAGATGAATATAAATTACTAGTATCGAATTACCTGTTTATACCTGCCAATCCAATAGTTACGCCAGGAAAAATTAGACAACCTAACGTTTGCATATTCTATAGGCTTCAGTTTCGATTGGAATAAAGTTTGTTCCTTAAACAAATGAGTGCAATGTTTAATAAAAAGTTATTTTTGAATTTTTAATTAATCATAATCTTCAGCCAACCCACTCGCGATATATTTTATAACATATTAAAATTAATATAAAATATTTTTCATTCGTTAATCGGATGGGTGAAGGTCGTTTTTAATTCGGATCCTCTACTATAGATAAAACTGTTTTCTCGACACATTTATATAGGTACGTAGGTGTAAAGCCAGACTGAATAAATAGACATTTTGTTGATACTTACTTCAAAATGGTCCTCACAGCAGAATAGTCTGCTTGTTTTTGTTGTTCTCTCAATATTAACTGCTTTTAGCCATCGACTTCGGCGATTTTCCTCTCTAGGAACTGGCAAAAATAACTTTAATGAATTTTTCGAAGTATTTGAACAACAAGGCACAAAACATGATTTTGTTTCCATGTCTCGATTAATACAGGACACTAATTTTAACAGGAAAGAATCGAAAAAAACTACTAATTACCATAACTCGTACTTGACAAGAAGTGACAACTGTCAACTGAATACAGAATTGTTTTCTATGCTGTGACTGTGTGAAGATTTAGGAACGGGATAATGCATTGTTGCCGGCTTCATTTCGTGACGTCACGGGTAAATTGACGTCAGAGTGGAAAATTTTTCAGCTTTATTATTTTTTTAAGGATAAACAGTTAAGAAAAAAAAAATTCCATAAACCCCTCTTATCAACTATCTGATAACGTAGTTAATGAAAATTGGTGTATTAATCCATTATTTAACATTAATATTTTAGGCAGATACATCAGTATTTTTTTAAACATTGCTTATATTTCTCATCAATTTATGAAAGTAAATATATAACTTACCTTGCCGTTTCGGCATTTTTACTTCAATATACAAAAATATTTAATAAATAATAAGAATCCTTTTCCGAAAAAAATAAATAAATAAAAACAATATCACTAAATGCACCAACATAAAACTCAAAATACGACACAGGAAAGCAAAAAACACTAACAGAGCAACAGGAACGAAATAATAATAAAATAAACTGATAAACAACTTCCGCTCCAAGACACAGGCAAAATTAATTATATTGTATAATATTTAGTAAACTTTGACACAGGTATGCGACCGGTATGCCGGGCTAGCCCTGAACCGAGGGGCTAGCCGTAAAGTCAATTTTATTATCGTCACAACCAATCAGGTGCCTGTTACAGGAGTCGGGGGTACATATGTATTTGGGAAATAAATATCGATATATCTTGGATAGCAATATATGGGATTCTGAGGCCCGCTGAAATGCATAATTGTAAACTTTGCTAAAAAATAATGTACAATACAGCTAACGACATCTTAGAGCAAGTGATCTAAATAGTCACGAATTCCACAGATCTTGTATAGCTAGATACCAATACGCAATAATTTAATTTCAGCACTACTGTTGCCGAAATCTACAACATACATATTTAGTACTATCTTCTGTCATTTTATTGTATTCGTATATTTCTATTAAGTTATACAAACCTAAAAATATGATGTACATTGGACCTGCGCAGAGAGCACGTACGTATGTCGTTGATAATGAAAGAGTCACGCGTCTGTTCTGTATTCTTAATTTGAATAGTATAATAAAATTGAATTGCTACATGTTAGTGGAAAAACGATGAGATCATGTTCGCAGTTAGTTAAAATTCTGCATAATAATAGGTAAGTAAATAATAGCTAATAGGTATGCAATACTTTGTTTTTGTGAAATATGCAAGGAAAAAGTAGGTTAATTTTCAAATTATCTGAATACTTTTGTTTTGTCATGTTGGTGTTATTGCAAAAGGGTGAGAGAAAGATGGGGCATATACGTTTTCATAATATCAGAAGAAGACAAAATCAACAAAGTTTGTCGTGGACATATTTCCAATACACTTATGTAGGTGTATTGGAATCTAGTTATACAAGATCTCTGCGAATTTCTTAATATAATCTGGATTTCTTATTCAATATTTTGTTCCCTCCATGTAAGCTACCATACTGTGGACAATTTATATTGACTACATATTAACCAATTATAGGTGATGAGACCGCGGATATTTAAATCGTGTTTACCACACATAGATCTATTTCCGTGATTATTTTTTAATGTCTTTATTTTCCAATCATTTAGCAGTTTTGAACAAGTGTTTAATTTTTTTCAATTATACTGTTATTATAGTGACAATAATCTAATTATATTGTCCTACTACAAATGGAGATCCAGATTATATTGAGAAATTCGTAAAACTAGTGATGGGAACTATCGAATAATTTGATAGTTGGTACTTATTCGAATAATTCGATCGAATTATTGAATGGGTTATGAATAACTAGACGGAGACGATATTTTATTTATAGATATGAGACACATTTTATTATGTGATACGATAAACAGTGTAAATAACAAAATAAACAAAGTGCAACTGCCAACTAACACTGATGATGACATGTGACTGATACAAGGTTATGTCGGTTCTGATTTTAAAAATCCATTTTTTTATGAGAGATGAAACTCGGCAGCATTAATCAGCAAATTAACAATCTCATTCAGATCATGTTTTCTAGAAAATTTCTAGCTGAATGAATTTCTTCGAATGAATTCATTTGATAGTTGGAATCATTCATTCAGTAATTATTCGATAGTTCAAATCATTCGATAGTGCCCATCACTAATCTAAACCCTTACACGCTGCGACAGGTCGACTACTGGACAGTGTTGCCAGAAAAATATCTTAACCCTAATTATTCGCAAATTTCAAGGTATCTATCGTTTTTAAACATATTAGCTAAAATCTGTAAACCGCTAACAGCAAGTTACAGATTAAAGTTGGATTAATAAGTATTTTAGTTGATAAGGATTGGTTTATTAATACTTATCAATGAACAAGTTAGGTCCTTGTGTTCATAATGGACTCGTCTAGACAAAATTTATGGCGCAATCTCACGCATGTCTTCTACCTCAACGCCAATTGACCTACTTCCCCCCCCCTTTTTCCCCCCTTCCCCCCTCCGTTTTTTTGATAAAAATGTCCCAAATTTAATATTATTTACAACATCTGCTTATTTTAAATTGATATTATTTTGTGCCTTAATGTAGAGATCGAGAGGTAGCGCACGACTTTTACGTAGATATATCCTAAACACCTAGTGAAACGCTGGTAAAATGAGCTCTCCCCCCCCAAAAAAAAAATGGTTTTTTTTTTCCCCCATTTTTTTTGCCCCCCCGCTCCCTTGTACATGTACTGTACTAAATACCTAAAATTAGTTCTTTTCATCTGCTTATTTGTTTACTTTTTTGTAGTTGGGACTGCGTTATTTAGTTTTTAACATGTAAAATGAGTATTCGTTTTATAAGAACATCAAAAATTAAATTAATTGACTAAAATTTATGCCGCTTAATTTTGGATTAAAATACGCGAAATTCCTGTTGTGAATACATCCATTCCTGGAAGTTAATATTCGGATCCGGGCTCTACTTATTATTAGTATTGTTAATATGTTTGTAGTCTTTGGAACTAAATACTAAAAAATAATTAACAAATACCTGCATGAAGCTTCTTCTATCTTGAAAGGATCTGTAGAAGAAAGACTCGGAGAAGGAGCACTTGTAGATGTAGATGGTTCTGAACTGAAAACAAAAAAAGAAAATGGCTTAAATTTTGACTCAAAAAATAGTAGTCAAATACATTTAGAACGGCGCTTTCTTGGTCATAAAAACATTTTTTTTTTAAGTAATGAAAGATATACTAATATTTTTCATGTATGGTATATTTCTATTGTCTGAATGTTATTTGTGGTATTCTCTAAATTTTTCTTCCTCTTTTTTTGGGACTTCTACCACATGAATAATTCTTAGTTAACAAAAAAATATAGTTAGTTACTCAGTATGTTACTAGAAAAATAAACCTCTGCGCTTGTGACTACGTCAAAAAATTAGTCAGCGGGTGTTTTTTGACAATTAATATGAGACACAAAAAAATAACAATATATCTCTAACGTTTCGGAAAACGAATCTGTTTCCTTTTTCAAAGTTATTTTTCATTTTTTAAAATGTCAAGCGTGAAAATCATTTCGTCTAATGATCAAATATTAAATAACGAGAAAAATTTTATTAAAGGGGTATTAGTAAATAAATGAACATTCTGAATTTGTTGTTGACAGGATTCTAATAAATATTGAGAATGGACTTAATAATCCGGTATAACAAAAACTCAATATACAACAATAAAAAAAATAAAACACCACATAAATTAGACAACCCCCAAACCAAAAGCAAATAATTCCTTATATACAAAGTTTTCTGAAAAACTACGTCGTGTCGGAGATACATCTACAGTAAAACCTCTAAATAGCGGCCACCAAAAAGTGCTTTCTTTATTAAATTAAATTATACACATTGAAGAATCTAGCAACATAGATATCTACAAATTAGGTGTGCTTATACCTATGTACATAAAAAAAATGAGGTCAAACAATAAACTCAGATATGTACGTATTTTAAACATTACCTGCCATATGAAATAACTACCTTTTTTTTAAAATATTTTTCAACTGAGGTTTGTTTTAAGTTTTTCATTTTTGTTTGTAAAACCTGACATTCAGATTCTGTTAAAATTTGGACAATTTTTACAGCTAGTTCACTTTTATCATTACAAAATAGGAAACTTTGCACATCTCTTAGTTTTTCACACACTTCATTCATATCTTTAATGTTTGACGTTCCAGATTCTTCCACATCACTTTCATTATTTAAATCACAATCTTTATCATCAATTAATTCATTGATTACTTCTTGAACGCCAAAATTAGGATTTTCAGTCAAAACATTGCTATCAATACATGCATATTTTTGCTTTGTTTTAAAGCGTATGTTATGTCTTTGGCAAAATTTATGTAGCCATCCATTTGAGGCTTTAAAACTCGTCATTTTTAAACTTTCGGCTGCTTCTAACGCTTTTTCTTTTATTAGCGGTCCAGATATGGGGAGGTTTTTATTTCTGGCTTTACATAACCAATTGTGAACTACTTGGTCAATAACCATACCTTCAGTTTTGGGGAATTTTCTCTTCTGTTCTGGATTGGAACCTTCTTCAAAGAGTTTCTTTAAGTCGGATTTGTTTTTTATAATTTCGTTAACTTGCGTCCTTCCAATACCATACTTTTCAGCCAACTTTCGAGTACTGGTACTGAACTTTTCGCTTTCCACAATAATATCAATTTTGTCTTTAAGAGACAAACGTTTTCTTTTTAGCGACATGATTGTAACAAAATCACAGTTGAACATAAACTAGCTCAAAATCTATGAAACTACAGCATCTTTATAGCTTAGGGTTGTGAAATTACCATGGGAAATGCCAATAATTGTTGCATTTATAAAATTCTACCTACGATGGGTCGAAAAATTTTAGGTACATATTTGCCAATAAAATTTATGACGGGTAATGAGAGGTACAATTGTATATTAGGGAGGTTATTAGTACGGGTATTCCCATATAATTGGTTTTGGACATTTGAAAACGTGCCGTTTTTAGAGGTGGCAGCTTTTAAAAGGTGGCAAAATATGGAGGTTTTACTGTACTTTCAATTTACTTTCTTAAAATTACTTTATTAATGGTTCTGCCTTTTTGTAAAACAACAACTCCTACACTAAAATCAATAGACTAGTGTAAACGTTTTTTTTCACGAGAAAATATGAATAAAACTTTCCGTAACTACTGCAATACATGTTAATTTTACATGTATTCATTATTTTTTATTTTTACAAAATTATACAAGACATAAAAGACACATTTGCTTGTTTTTTCCTAATCAATTAAAAAAAAAACGTATATTCATAAAAATGTCCCTAGACCTTTCTTGTGACATGAAAGAAATTATGTTTATGTAGTTTATAATTCTATACGTATTATAGGATGTATACAGGGTGTTCCAACATAAATGGCATCCTAAACAGGTATTTTACTATCGAAAAAACAACAATAATGGAGTAGGTAACATAAATATATGCGACCGTGACGTAGAGTTAAATTAGCATTGCTTTTTAAAATTACAATTTTTATTATTATTTCATTGGTATTTTATTGTAGATTTATAGACTTGATTTGACACTGCGATTTCTTTCGATGGACATAATTTAGGGATTTATATTCTTCCAAAGTAATTTCATTTTGTACGTTCTCAAATCGTAATTGTAGGTCGTTATACTTATACTAAATAATTTCCTGATTTTCCTTATTTAACTTGTTGTTTGCTTCTTTTAATTCTTTATTAATTGTCCTTAGTTTTTCCTTTCTTGGTGTGTGGCTGGATAGAATTGTTGATGTGAAGAAGCATTAGAAAGTATTAAATATGGGGTACCCTAGGGTTCCATTCTGGGACCAATATTATTTCTAGTATATGTTAATGATCTAGTTTATAATTATGCATTAGTAAAATGTTCACTATATGCAGATGAGACAAGCTTTTACTTAGCAAAACATCGATAATTTAATCATAACGGCACAAATGAAAATCACCGACATATCTGACTGGTTCACATCTAACAAATTATTACTTAATCTAGAAAAGACCGTCAATATGTTATTTCAACCCAACAAAAATATATCGTAAAATTCATTGATCCCAAATATAGGAAAGATCGAACCCGTTTGCAATACGAAATTTCTAGGTCTGCATATGATGCAAAACTGGATTGGAAACTTCACATAAATGTAATCAATAATAAATTGTCTAGTGCAGTTTTTACAATAGGGAAAAACTGTACTGTCACCTTACGCATTTTACACTGTCACGGAATTTTTTGAAACTACTTTGTAAATTTAAAATTTGAATCTTAAAATTTAATTTACGTTTGACAAATCTACGAACACATTGCAATGATAATATATGCAATATGGTAGTTTAGTTAAGTAAGTTTAGTTTCTGTAGAGTTTCTCTACTGCTTTCATGTAAGTATTTCCTCATTATTATTATTATTTTGACCATTTCCATATAAAATATGATATGTAACAGTGATAATTATTGTGTATAGTTTAACCAATGTTAGTTTAAAATACGTAGGGCATGGATCGAAAAGCCTTGAAAAGTAAGTTACGCGCGCCTATGGATGGCATGCGTTCTAGGTAGGTTTACAAAGGAATGTCGCGCTCTTGTTTTTTATATTGTTCTAAACTGACATTGGATAAACTATACTTATATACATGTGTTTGAGAATAAAATTCTATTCTATTCAAAAGGTAAAACTGACGCCTTATCAGCAGAATCCAATATATGAGAAGAAGTTTTGGCTTCTGATAGGGAGGTCAAGCTAGACGTACTCGGAACTGAAAAATTTTACTTGATTAGGCAATTAAAAAAATAATGATTACATCTTACCGATATCAGTCAATAAATCTGTTGAAGATGAAAAAACTATTGGAATAGCGTCACCTTTTAGCAGTTTTCTTTTGTTCTTTAAAAACATATTTGGTTCAAAATGGCTACCGCAGAGGCGATAACCTTTATGAAGATTGTCTACTTTCTGCATTAAATCCTGTCTATTGCATGCTATGAGCCAAGTTTTTGCTCTGAAATGAAAGAAGGTTTATTAAAATACTATACAAAAATATACCCTCCCTAGAGTTATAAAACATTGCAATCTATTTCATATTGGAAGGGAATAGCCCTTATTAATAATAAATAGAACTATAAAAAATTAGTTGAGTTTTGTATACAAACATTTGCCCTAAATCAGTTTATCCCCGCCCAAACATTAACCTTTTCAGGATTTTGCGTATGTAATTCTCTCATCCAGTGAGGATTCTTCTTAGTCCAGTAGCGACAGTTTTGACGATTAACATAGCCGTGAAGAGTAAAAGTGGACTCATCAGAAACCAAAACATTTTCTAGTTGGATAACATTATTATCTAACCTTTGCATCATTTGTTCAGAAAAATATGTTCTTCTATCAAAATCGTCTTCACTAAGCTCCTGAGTTGGGGTCAGTTTATAGGGATGCATTTTATTTTCTTTTAATAGGCAAATAATCGAGGAATGGGAAACATTTAATGCTGAAGCTGCTTGTCGAATTGAACTATGTGGGTTTCTTCAAACTCAAGCAATATATCTAATTTGGTATCGTTATTCATTGCAGTGGAAGATTTTTTTTATCTACCGTACATGTCAATTGTCGCGAAACTGCTTTTCAATTTTGCTAATTGTACCTTGGGATACAGGCGGCAAATCAGGAAATTTTTCTTGAAATAGGCGAGCAACTTCGGCCTGTGATCGCATTCTATCTCCGTAACCAACGATCTGTATAATTGTTATTTTATGCATTTCTGTTGAATAAACCATGTTTAGGAATTGCAGTTAGCAAAACTCAAACAATACGCAAAACACTGACAACTATTTACTGCTGTCAAACAAATAGCAAGTAGCTGCAGCGTTTTCAATAAAACTGGCAATGCCAGCTATGAAGAATTTTGATAAGTTTTTAGGTCTTCTTCTTAGTTGATAACGTTGAAAAAGAACAAAAATTGTTTTTGCTAGCCTACAAGAACAAAACGCAACAAATGTTTGTTTTTCGTTTGTTGTAACGAATTTCATCAAGCAGACCGTTAATTTTTGCAATAAATATTAAAACCATAGCACTTTGAATAGAGAATGAAAAGATTTTTCAAATGAGGTATCACAAGCCTCTACTTCCCATTTAAAAATTTATGGGTTGCAACTGCCACTCGAAGGGGGTTAAATTTAGGGATGAAATTTTTACGTTGCAGGATGTCATTTCCTATTTCATTTATACTTTCAATTTATGTCCTTAAAATTATTTCATTAATGGTTCTTGTTTTTGCAAAACAATACCTAACTCCTATACTAAATTCAATATGTTTTATGCTTGCATAATATAATAGTTTTTCACTTACCTTTCGACATCACGAGGAAATGAATAAAACTTTTCGTTACTAGAATAACTTTTATTTCTACACCCTGTACATGCACAAACCACTCCCCCTCTCTTCTTATCGTTCCCCATTTTAAAATAAAATAAAATGTATACAATTGTCACAGTAAACCTACGCGTAAAGCACTATACAACGAGTAATTTTTATTTCCCTGATAACATACACACCGCCCTGACTACTACACTGATGCTAGTGATGCATTTGAGAATAACGGGTCAGGATAACGGCTTTGAAAGTTGAAGGTTCCCGGCGGCGCCGGCGAGGCCTGGCAACAAGCAGAAATAAACTACTGGTTATACTGTGGTAAGGTTAGGTGAGCATAAAAGTTATATTAGAAAAATCGATTATTTGGGAAAACGGACATGAATACACTGGGATTGGGCAAACATTTTAATGAAAGAAGCAGACAGCAATATTGTTGAATGAAGAAAAATGTTTATCCCCTTGCTCTATAGATTTTAGTACAACGTGGTTACAGATGTTAAAAGAAGAATTGAACACAATTAATATTGTACAAGTTTTAAGTATCAACAGGTCTATGTAAGTATCTACGGATATTACATTAACAAATAATGTGTCAAGTTTCACGCTTGACATATTTTTAAAAAAGATAAATAACTTTGAATAAGGTAACAGATTCATTTTTCGAAACGGTAGAGAATTATATTATTTTTTTGCGTCTCATATTAGTTGTCAAAAAACACCCTCTGACTAATCTTTTGACGTAAAGTCACAAACGCAGAGGTTTATTTTTCTAGTAACATACTGAGTAACGAACTATATTTTTTAGATAACGAAGAATTATTCATGTGGTAGTAAATCCCAAAAAAAAGGGAAGAAAAATGTTATATTCGTTTATAAAATTCTACAATAATTAAATAAAAAAAAAACTTATATTTTAGGGCCGATCTTTCCATCTTCTATTAAATTTATTCGGTAGATAGTTTCCTTAGATGTCCATGGAATCTATTAATCAAATAAATTGTATGGGAGATGGAAAGATCCGCGCTAAAACACAAAACATGTATTTATTTCTTATTAGCGATAGGGTTGCCACCTGATGGCAAGTAAATCAGGGAGGAAGAAGCCATGTTTGTAAAATTACAGAAAACAATTTTTTTTAGTACCTTATTTTCGATACAATAGGTACACTGAAAATATGGGAAAACTAAAATTCAATATAAAACAATGAAAACTTTTTCCTTTTTCGTTTAAAAACATACTTTTCATTTCCATGAGCTGATTGCAGTGAGTTCTCTTTACAAGAGTATCCATTATATTTGAAATTTTGTACATAGGAATTTCGACTTTAATGTAAATCTCACTCAATCGATTTCTGTCTTCAATTACACTGAATATACGTTCGCAAACTACATAGTATAAAAAGTACGAATGACAATTTTCAAAACACACTGACAACTCAACATAATCTACAGATAAACAACTCGGGCACCACAAATTAAAGAGAAAAATTTTAAATAATGCCATGTTTATATGGCATTATTTTAAATACCCAAAAACGCATGACTTGTTTACTATTTTAACAAAGCCTAACATTTGATTTTAGTCTATTGTTATGCCTCGTGGCGTGTACAACGTAATTTATTCCTCTCCGTTGTATTGTTAATAATTTTATTTGTTGTATTTTATTCTTGATATTGATTTAATAATAAAGTAAGTCAGACCTGCCCAATGGTAAAAAAACGGTCATACGCTGACAAAGTGAATAAATTTATCAGTGATTTCCCGGATTTATTCTACAATGGTGCAATAATAATTTCAAAGGTGTGCGAGACAGACCTGATATGCTGGGACAAACGTGACGTGCCTTCGACAACACAGTTTGTTCGATTTACTCTTAATGCTGATTGCCTGTGATGTTCCGCTGCACATACCCGATAAACAACCATTTCAGGAGTTCTGGAATAAATACAATTCCAAGGTGACGTTACCAAGCCGCACAACGTTGCGTAATTATGTACCAACTGTAAGCGAAGACATTGTAAATAAGATCAAATGTGTACTAAAAAATACACGGCTGTGGTTATGTGTTGACCAGATGACAGTCTAATGGATTATTTCAATACAGAGGGTTATCTGAAGCTCTGAAGTACGTAGAAATAAGGTCCCCATTGCTGTCATTAAATTCTTACCTGAATTGTAGAGGGATGTTAGTAACCTTCTTTTTGCTTCAATTATTGACATAAAGTAGTTTGTACAGTATAAAAATTCGAATAGGTTACACAATTAGTAAGAGCTGGGCCATTTCCTTGAAGAGGGGGGGCCCTGCGTGCGTCGACATAAATTATTGCGAGTATCGTATTTGTGGTCAGTGTGATAAGTTGCCAGCTTTTCATAAGTTATCGTACAGCGTTTTTCTGGACTGATGCAGTACAGTCACGACGAACGAAAAGATCGTGTATTAAGATATTTAAACGAGATATTTCTAACAAATGGAAATGAAAAGGCTACTAAGGACCTTGCAGTATTTATAAGAACACAATTTTTCGCCCCGTATCTGAAGAGGTGGCGAGTGTTCCAGGTATAATGTGCGATTGCTACAGAAGTACAGCGACTGGTTGGAGTCCACGCTAAACTGTAGGTCCCTAGGTAAAAAGGGCCCATTGTGGCCTACTTGCCTAGTAAAATAAGTAGCTACTACTACTAATTGTAAGAGGGTAAGTTGTGCATATATTGTTATAAATTGTAACAGTTTATTGCTTTTACTACTAGTTAATTTCTTTTATTACATTTATTATGATGCGTACGCCTCTGTCAATCTACTACAGTTAGTAGATGCTGAATATATTGTTACGCCACTGGACTGTGTAGACTGGTTAGATGAGACTGGAATTGTACACGAACAGCTGGGAATATTCTGGAATGCCCTAGACCCTGTCAATGGATGTATAAATAAGACACACAGTGGGCCGAGAATCAATCTTAAGTTGAACGTGAACGAGTAAAGAAGAAATAAGAAAGAGACATAAGTGTTCAGTTGGGATTATAGTTAAGACATTAATTAATCTATTGTTATTAATTGTTAATTAGTAAATAAAGTAGTGAATAAGTGTTACCTGGACTTTCAATCAACGAATCTACGAGGATAGGTGTTTGTGTGGATAACAAACACGTAACAATATATTTTTTAATTTAGTCATTTGAATTACTTGACCTACAATACTTAACTGTTTGGAATATAAAAATGTATCATCACTTTTAGTAAAATCTAAGGCTTGTTTTAAATGCAACAGGGCCTGCTGCAATACAATTTGTTTGTGAACTAGTCGGATAATACGTAATACGTATATTTAAATCTATCTAATATTTGGCATCCGTGACCACCTGTTAATTTTCATATCAAAATCTAATATTCACTTTAATTCGTTGTCCTTTACACCTTTACAAATACTTTACGGTGAGGTCGTTATTAATTAATATTTGATTTTCGATTTTAACTGCCTCAACATCAAAATTTAATGTATAAAAAACGACTTTGGTTGTTACAATTTTTTCATTCCAGCTTTCAGAAATATTTACCTTTTCCGAAAAATAACTTCATGTTGCTGGATTTGGTTTTGGCGTTTACATTCAGGATCTTTTTGAACAACCGGCTTTTCCTTTGACAAATACTCAGGTAAATTTGGGAAAATAGATGGGATTGCATTCTCTTTCAATTTTGGTTTACAGGCAATCATATCTAACGTTCCGTCTGGTAACAAGTATTTGTCAAGTTTAGTAACTTCACCGGAATCAAAATGCAACTCACATACTACAGAATATTTTGATGGTGTCCATTCTTTCCTAGGAATAGCTTTGAGCCATTTTTGTTTTAACCCAGCATCCTTGGGGAATCCAAAAACAGTTTTTACGCCCTCAGTTCTTACAGATGAATTGTAATTTGACTTACAACCGGGGACACAACACCGTGTCGGCATGTTTATTTACCTACTTATGCGTACGGATGAAATAAAACATAAAAATTCGTCAAATATTAGATGTATAAATTATCACTACACAACACTATCTACATTCAATGCACTTTAATTTACAAGAGCAATTATAACTTGTTAAAAACACTGATTTGATGTAAATAAAAAGCCGCTTTAATACTTAACACGTACACAAGCCACCATTATTCGGAACAGGGCGTCATGCGACGTTGCACGATTTCATATTTCGTAGTTGGGACGTAAAGAGAGCTGTGACTAGGCAGCCTTCTTTACGTAGGGGATATTTGCTATTTATATCTAAAACCGGCACTCCGTTAAGGTCACAAACTTTAAAATGTTTTCTCTAATTCCATTTTGATGAAAGGCGGGCTCAAACGACTAGAGTATTCGGCATATAGACCAATATTCGTGCAACCGCAGTGGCGGATTTAGGTTCTGGCAAAGGGGGGTGTAACAGTGGAGTATTTAGGGGGGTAGTAGTAAAACATCGATTTTTTTTTCTTTCTAGAGTGTAGCTAAATTGTACAAACCTGGAACAAAATCTTGGCTAACATTTGGGTCTCAAAATTTGGATTTTGTTAGGTATTAAAACAACCATGTATTGTATATTTCCTAGTAAGTCTGTCCACAAACTTTTGATGTCAGCCGAAATAATAGATTTATCAGTATTAAAAATCACTGTAAAAAAAAAACGAATTTTTTCAGAAATTTGTTCGTACTAGAACTTGTTCCAGCGAAGCGAGACTAGAAAACGTTCCTAAGACAGAAGCGGTTTTGGTTAGGTATAATAAAATCTTAATATCTAATTATTAATTAGATTAGATTAGATATTTCCAAAAAATTATAAAAAATAATAATATTAAAATATTATAAATATAAAAAAAATATAAATAAGTTCAATCAATATAATAATATAAGTATAATAATAAAAAATAAGTAAAAAAATGAAATTTGTATAAAGTATTTCTAGTTATGTAATTATTTAAAATTAGATAATTTAGATTATAATTATTAGTAACCCAATTATATTAGTTATAGATTATTAGTTATTTTTTTTTATTTTAAAATGGGTAATAAGTATTTTTTCTTGGCCATAAATAAGTTTGTATTAAAATAAGTTGTTTTATAATTATAGTGTTGATATTTTTTGTTTTTTGTAAATTGTGCGTTTTTTGAGAAATTTATAAATTTAGTATAGGATATTAGTCTGTAGGAATATTTATATTAAATGGAGATGGGGTTTTTAAAATTGTTTTTTGAATTAAGAGAGTTTCTTGTATGTATATGTATGGCGAACATTTTTAAATTTTAGTAATCATTTAGATAAAATTCTGTTAGAATCTGACCTTTCCGTATACTTAACACCTCGGGTGAGAAACCCTGGGGGGGACCCCATGCACTCCCCTTAAATCCGCCACTGTGCAACTGGTAATTATCTAAAACATTTGGCAATTACAAGAATAATTCTCGATTACACCATGTGTGCATTTGATACCAAGTTTATTTGCATTTTTATTCACAAATGTTGTTACCATCATGGATAATGGTTATGCTAAAAAAGTCGTTGCTTCTGCGAAACCCATTGAGAGTAAATTGATAATAAAACTGATCTATTTTCCGGCTTGTATAGTACAACTGCAAATATGCAAGTATGTACCAACCGTTTGAGAGCAACCACTAATATGCTCAAGTGTGGACTTGTCAATCATACCAACATTCAAGATCCTTTGACTTGTGTTATATTTCTAAGTAGACCAGTACAGACGATGGGAAACGGACAAGTGGCGAATAATCACCGTTAGATGGTAGACAAACGTCCAAATTCACACGGCATGCTGGGTGAGAGCCAAATATTCGCAAGTGACGACCTGTGTTTGGGTTACATTTTGATGAAATAATGCGCTGTCTTGTGGTACTACGGAAACTCAAAGATATGACTGTCGCAACTATCGTTAGACGTTTTACCGGTCTTCTGTGCTGCATCCATCCTATGAATTGAGGCAAATTCTGTATTTATTGCCAGAGCACCCTGGACCACCAGCGGTAAAAAAATGAACTGCCCTATTTGCAATACAATAGCTTACCGTACATTAATTTCCCCTCGAATTTCCTTAAGTAACTTTCTCAGAGTCGACTTTTTGAAATTTTGGAGGTTTTCATCATCGTTTACGTTGATCAAAACTTTCTGAATTGTTGGAGGTTCATTTCTGGAAACAAGAGACTCAACTTTATGACGAATTGCTTCTTTTGTCCTATCGTCCACATTATCCAAGATAGCCCTGGCCCGATGATACGGTTTCGGTGGAATAAAACTATGGAGAGTGTAATATTCTCGCATTATTTTGTAAATGCTGCTAATACCAGCGCCTGTAATTAATAATAAATAAAACATGTATCTATACTTTAAAACAGCCACAAATTATCTACCTGATGCTTTTGAAGTAAATTCTACAGCATCAGTCTTTGCCATCTGAGGATGCTCCTTCATACAAGTATTAAAAATATTTAGTATATGTTCCTTTTCTTGCACTGAAAAATGCCGCCTTGGGCGTTTTCTTGGCGTCGACACATCCATTAGAATACACTAACTTTTTTATTACCAACTACACTGACACTGGATTAATACTTTACCGGAACCGCCCCGTTTCACAACTTTCGATCGTAAATAACACACATACCAACTTACACTAGAGTTACTGAATAGACAGAATTGTAAAATACTATTATATTTGTCTGATGCTATTGGTTAAAGAAGGGACGACGCTTGCCAGTTTACCTGCGTGCCATTCTCCAGTTCTCGTGCACAGCGCGTGATCATTATCTACGTTGGGTAACTACAGCGTCGTGCTGATTTGAAGGTTATTTATTAATTATTGTAACGAGTCCACATATCGACGTTGTCATTATTATGAGCTGTAATATTACGGCAATAATAATGTACCTATATAACAACATATTTCTTCATTGACTAACTATCTACTTGCAATACGATTTGGAGTTTATTTTTACAATAATAATTAAATTTCTTTTATTTTGTCTACTGGTTTGGAATATATTATGTAGTTTGAATATAATCATTTTCAAATATATTTTGCACTTGTGTATATCTTATACAGATATACTTTTTAAATTGTTCAATTATTATAAATTACTCAAATTAGTTGATACGTTTTATGCAAATCGACGTCTCAATATGGAATCAACTATATATGTAAGTGTAAGAATAAATTTCGTCCGGAGACGTTTTATTATTATTATATTAATTTGAATAAATAGTAAAAAAAATAACAAGTTTTTTTATTTTATAAAAAGAAACAAACAATATGTCCAAAAAATAATACGAAATACTAATATCTGCGATAAAATAATTGAAAAAAAACCACTTACACTTTAACGCACTTACATCGTGACACGCATGCTGTCATTTCAAAATTTTTTATCACATCGCTTACAAAATCTCGACTTGGGGGATGTTGGTCTTCGTAAGCATCGATAAATAAATGAATAATATCGCGGACTGATTTGCCAGCAAAATGCCATTTTACAATTTGAATCCGTTCACCGGTAGAATACATTATACAAATCAAAACTACGTTACTACGTCTCTCTTGTAGAATTAGGAGGATAGAAGCGGGTTCAACAAGAAAACGTACGACACGACTTTACTGGAAGTCCCTGCTCCCCCGCTAAAATGACTATACTCTGTGTACAGCGGTCTACCATAATCTTGTTTCGCTATAGACTTCTTCTGTTCATCATGATGACGACGGCGCGGCGTACATTGTAGGTTCTCAAAGAAACGTGGTGAACACAGGGACAAGGGGGAATCTGGCAGCGTTGCCGATCCTACTATATAATACAATAACGGTTACAACGAAGTAAAGATATATAAACAATACAAATTTAGTATACTCATTTACACCGAGATAAGTGATTAAAAATTACAATAGCATGTTTAGCAAGGGAGCCGCAGAAATGTACATACTCCATATTTTTTAGGTCAAATATTGTAATGGCATAAAAAAAACAACAATAACAATTGCTGCAATTACTAATAATTCATTCTTAGACTAGTATAATATTGGCAACACTGTACCCTGCTAATATAAATAGACATAAATATAATATGGGTGGGAGAGAGAACGATAACAACACGGAATAATAAACACTTAATAACGGATATTTTGAAAACTACCTGCGAACTCTGTCCTCGTTCTTCTAAACTCTTTAGGATAAAACGAAAATACTACCAGAGCAAAACAAAGTGACTTGTTATTACAAAATAAATGTCTATGTCTAATAATAATAAATGTATTATGTTTAGGCACAAAAAACCTGCGCAGGGCAGAAGAGAAGCAGGCTCGCCATTTTAGCAAGGAAGGGAATTATTTCTCTCTCTCTTTTAAACTGGTCTGCTCTTTTCACCGCTTCGTAACAGAGGGATCGAAATCCGGTAAACGCTGGTTGCCATGGTTACGGACGTTATGTTATGCACGGCCGTCAGGGTTTCCAGCATGAACCAGGACCGTCTTTTGACTCAACGCGCCCAGTAGTGGGGCAATGACAGGCGTTTATCCTAACTCTTATTAAAACAGTACACCATTTTCTATCGACATACGCAAAAAAATATCTAGTTTACTTGCATTTAGTGTTCTATTGTTATGTATGGCTAAATTTTGTTGAAATGCTATTAAAAGTACAGTAGCGTGTAGATTTCAGGGTAAACAAAAAAGTAACATTTTTTTAAATGGGATACCCTGTATATTATTAAACTTTTGGAATGATCCTTTGATCCTGATTTCAAAAATATACCATATGTTACCCCTACCATATAGGGTTTTTATGGAAAAGTTAACATTATTAAAGTGAGCTATAAAAATGACAACTATTATGTTTGATAAGTGACATTTCTTTAATGAAACAATGAAAATGGTTTACAGTGAGGAAGAAAAAAAACCAAATATTTATACAAAATAGATAACAAAGATTTATTTAGGAAAATTAAATATAAATAAATGATGTTCAATATGTCCACCGTTATTGTCAATGCATAATTGGTAACGTCCTCTTATATTTATAATGACACCGGAAATGGCTTCCTTATTTACATTCAGATTGTTTATTTCAAGTCGAATCCTGTCTTTAATGACCTGAATACTATTATTATTATTATTATTGACAATGTATTTTAGAAATCCCCAAAAAAATTAATCCATAGGGGTCAAATCCGGACTGTTAGGTGGTCATTTAATAGATCCATTATTCCCTATCCATATTGGGAATACATTATTCAAATGATCTCGAACGGGTAGGACAATATGCGGAGATGCCCCATCCTGCATCGAAATCATATCATCAAGTTTGGCTTCTGGAAAATTCTGCAAAAGAATATTTTTTGCTTCTGGGATAATTATTTCCAGATAGGTAACTCCAGTTAAAATATAATCATAAAATATAGGCCCAACAATTTTGTTTCTGAAAATTCCACACCAAACGCTAACAGTGTTTCTTCCTGATGTTTTTATTTGTTTTACCAGTCTTTTTCTGTTGTGGTTGTTTTCCCACGACTTTCGATTTTTTTCTATTAAAATCTCATGCCGTAGAAAAGGATGATTCATCAGTCCATAATATTTTAGTAAAAAAATCTGGCGGCAATCCAGCCTTTTCCTTTTAGGAGCCTCTGTTAAAACTTGTACGGGTAAAATTTTATAGTTTGTAGCTGTTATTTTTTAACGTACGTTGGATTTTGGAATAACTTTTACCTAATTGATCGATTGCATTATTTATACTACATTCAGAATTTTCTAAAAAATTATACAATGGTATCAAATAAATCTATTAGCGAATAAATATGGATGGGCTTACCTTCGAAATGACGCAGTATATCTAGCTGTTCTTCCTGGTTTGCTTGAACTACACGCTTTTTTCTACTAAAACTGGAGGTATTATTCACCTTTCGGTAAATATTTTTGAACGTATTTTCTGATAGTGTTGGACGTGGAATTTTTTTATATTTTTTAAAGTAAATATTTGGAGTTTTCTTCTACTTAAACTTTTGATGATTTCACTAAAGAAATGTCACCTATCAAACATAATAGTTGTCATAGCTCACTTTAATAATGTTAACTTTTCCATATTTACAGTAACTAGTTTAACTAAGATATTCGACGTTTAATAACTCAAAAACCGTATATGGTAGGGGTAACATATGGTATATTTTTGAAATCAGGAACAAAGGATCATTCCAAAAATTATAATATACAGGGTATATTATTGAAAAATATTATTTTTTGTATCCCCTGAAATCTGCACGCTACTGTACTTTTAATAGCATTTTAATAAAAGTCAGTCATAACAACACTCATAGTCATAACCACACAACTTTTATTTAAAACTATTTTTTCCATAGGCAATAATAATGAAGACAAGGGGTGGGTAATTTGTAATGAATAACCCTATATAATCTTTTAACTGGTGACTTTCAGCACAATTAGGACATACTGTATCACAGTGGCGGCTCATGCTGTAGAAATGTGGAGATTTCAATTTTTTGAGGTTTCAAATTTTTTTTAAGTTTCGTTAAATAATTTATAACTTCCATGAATGTTTTCTAGAAAATCATCTATTTTTGCACAAGAGTACTTATCTTATAATAATATGAATTAACTTTCAGACTCACCAACATTCTGCCTTATGGAAGAGAAAATCCATACGATTTTTGGCAGTAGCGAACTTGTCGATAACCCTTTGATTAAAATCGGGTATGCTTTCGATTAGATCCCTTTCTTTAGAAAGCATCGCCAACGCAGAAAGTCTATCTTGGC
Source organism: Rhamnusium bicolor (assembly GCA_029963845.1). Lineage (NCBI taxonomy): Eukaryota > Metazoa > Arthropoda > Insecta > Coleoptera > Cerambycidae > Rhamnusium > Rhamnusium bicolor. Next base: position 161,622 of record JANEYF010004560.1, read on the forward strand.
TAATGGTGTTCTTTAAGAAAGTTTTTATCCTTTTGAGCGTAGAAAAGCATCGTTCTTCTTCAGCTGAAGCCATCGGAATTGTAATTAAAATTTTTAAAAGTTTTAGAGTTTCACTGAAAGTCTCACTTAGCTCACTGTTTTGAGAAATACAATCATAAAATACAAGTAGACCCGAAATTGATCTAAATTCTTCTGATTCATAGATTACAGTCAGTTCTGTTCGGAGTTTTTGTCCATTAAGAAATGGATAAACTTTAACTGTTTCTTGAAAATTTTTTTCAGGAAAACAGGTATTATACTGACTATATTTTTCAGAAAAAAAATAGAGATGATGCGATTAAGTGACCAGTAAAGCTGAATCGGTCTTTGGCTTGACAAATAATAATGTCACAGATTTCTTTTGCTTCTAGAGCGTATTCCTCGCAGTTATCGGTTTTACGTATTTCCGAGGTTAAAGGCTCATTGATGTCTGGAAGTTCAGTGACACTGTTTTTGATCTGTACCAACTGAGTTTCAAATAATAATATGTTTTTATTGGCAATAACAGGGTCAATTTCTCTTGATTGAAATTTTTCAAATAATATGTCTACATGGGGCATTATCTTGTAAAATAAATTTAGCCAGAAAACGAAACTCTTGCTAGTAAGAATTTTAATATGGCCTGATGCTTGGTTGATGGTACTTGCGTTTTTAATATCGTTTAAGATTTTTCGCATTGTTTCTATAATGTCCTCCCTGTGTTCAAATACAGTGCAGACAACTCTTAAATTAAAATCCCACCCTGTCGGAGCTGAACGTGACAAGCGTTTCTTAACTGTTTCGTCCAATATTGCAGTTCGCTCAGGACTATTTGAAAAAAAATGTACAAATTCCTTGTAAATTTGCGAAAAATATACGGACATTCGTGTTTGCAGAAGCAGCATTTAACATGACCAAATTTAATTGATGTGCATAATAGTGTACGTAAGCAGCGTGTTTATAATTTTGTTTAATAATTGCTTGTACCCCGTTAGATGACCCGCTCATGACTGTTGCACCATCATATGTTTGAGCAATAAGTTTTCTTTTGTCATCTTTGACGTGCTCTTCAAGTTCTACAAGAATGACCGAGGACAGAGTTTCCGCATCGTGATCTGAAGAAGTTAAAAAATCCCAAAATCTTTCAACCGGCTTTCCTCTCGCTACATGTATATATCTAAAAACGATTGCCATTTGGAATTTGTTTGATACGTCACTGGTTTCATCAACTATCACTGACAAATAGTCGGCTTCTTTTATTTCTTTAGAAATTTCTTCTTGGCACACACTAAACATTGTTTGTAATATTTCATTTTGGATAGTTTTTGACGCACCCTTAAAAACCGTTGCTTTTTCTAAATGCTCTTTTAGAGCAACGTCCAACTCGGCACTAAAATTAATTAATCCACGAAAAACTTCCCGGTTAGAGGAGAAGGTGGACTCGTCGTATCCTCTCAATGCGACCTCGAAAGCTCCACAAAAACGCACACAATTAATTATAATGTTTAAAATGTACCGATTACGTCTCACTTTTTCATTGTGCAATTCAATGTTTCGTCGGTACGAACCGTCCAATTGTGCTGCAATGTTCACAGTTCCAAAAAGTGAAAATTGCAAAACGTTTTTCATATGTCTTGCTGACAATGTATGCTTCTTAATTCGGTCACCTAAATGGTTCAAATCGGTAAAACCTATTTTTGTCCATGATTTCTCCCCACCAAATAACAAACAAGGGAAGCAAAAAAACGCATTCTTCATGTCACAACCACAAATCCACGTATATTTATTATAAATATCTGAATTAAAGGTTCTATTAAAGGTTCGTTTTTTACTGTAAATGGATTGTTTTATATTTAAATTCGGAGTAGGTCTTCCTAGTTTTTTTATTTCAATTTTGTCCGTGAAAGATCGACTACAGAATGGCTCCGCTATTAAACTTTGCACAGAATTCATTTTTACAATAAAAAGCTGTTCAAACGCGTATACGTACAAAAAAAATTTGACCTAAACCCTGAAGATACTACTAAGCTACTAAGTTTGCAGTTGATTTGCAATCTATTCAACCTTTATGGAATAGACTTGTATGGAGAAGGGAGAGGCTGGGGGGCTCGTTAATACGCAGGACGGTTTGCCGCCGGCTGTCTGCAAACCAGCGTCAATGTCTCAAGTAAATAGGAGTGGTAGCGACAGCACCAGGTTGCGACGGCACCGGAAGAGATCAGTGTTTTTGGTAAATTACATAAATCTTACTACATTAAGATGACCCACTAAAATGCAACTACACCAACCAATAAACATTCTACCAACAGTGATGCCAGATCTGGGGAATTGTCCCCAGATCTAGGAACAATTTTTAAAAATTCTTGCAATTAGAGAATTTCTAGGGATTTTTAAGCTTGCATGTGAAATCGCTATTTATTTAACAAGAATGTGTTTTTTGTTAGTTTTAATTAGTTATTTATTCTAATTCTAACTGCATTTTTTAATAAATATTTGTAAAACAACTCGTATTCTTGACCTCCATGCTCCCTCTAGGTATTAAGAGCTGAAGCTGAACACAGAACTGAAAGATTTTCTTCTGTGCTCACTGATGTAAAACAAAACAAAAAAGGAAAAAGTAAGTAACATTAAAACTTTAAATGCTGTTTAATTAATACCATCAAAAATATCTGTTCCAACAATATACTTTTGTTGAGGACAAATGTTTGGATAAATTTGGAAAAACCGATGGAATGGCATTCTCTTTCAATTTTGGTATACAAGGTATGGTTCCTAATGACTAAAGTTGGCAAAAATGCGCCGCAGGACATAGGCGTACGCATAATAAGTGTAGCAAAAGAAATTAATTAGTAATAAAAGCAATAAACTGTAACAATTTATAACAATGTATGCACAACTCACCCTCTTAACTAGCTTGGGTTATCACAAACTGGAAAAGATGTGTAAAAACTTTGCAGCATCATGTATGTTTCTATGGTTGTCACCAAGAGTAATGTTCCACGTGGTGAAAAAATATGCTTATATGTTGAGAACGACCGTTCGACATATATTGATGTAATACAGGCATACTTAAAATAGTCTTTGAACGCACTTAACGGATCTGCGGTTGCACCATCAGTACAAACACAAATTTGTTTTAATCCTGTAAAGCCGGTGTCTTGCTTTAAACTTTTCTCCAACGGGCTCATTTTTTGCATCACCTACAGAGTGTAGCAGTCGATTTACTTCGTCCACTATTTGCAGTGACTCCGATAACGACAACGCATTATTTTGTAAGTTTTGTATGACGTCATGTAATCCTTTATAGTTTTTGTGAATAGTTTTTAAAGCTGTTTTGCAACGAAGTGGTTTTTTTTAATAGTTTTGATGGTAGCCAGACCGAAATGGGTTTTTCGTCACTTTGGTACGCCCTGTATACGATAACTTGTAATAATATTTCTTTTAAAACCGTTTTGAACCAAAGTTAAAATTAGTTTGCAAATCCAGTATTGGGAATAACAATTATTTGTTAAATATAATTGTTTCAAACCAGTTTCTTTCCAGCATAATCTTAGGTTGTTTATGATTCTATTGATAAATCGTTTATTGTGTTTGTACTCAATCAAGAGGAAAGTAGGTTAATATAATTACTTTGTGATTTCAAAGCTAATTGAAATCATTTATTCGTGATAAAGAAATAGGTTTTTATTTGTTTAATAATTTACCGAATGAGTTATTAATTGATTTATTTTTAAATATTAGTGACTTGGCCGTTTTAAATTATTTCTTTTCGGAAATATAGTTTAAAAATTATAAGAAAACGATTCCCAGCCTTACTATATTTGTTAAACATTTATTGATATTAAATACCATAGGGAATTTGTTTTAACATTTTTCGCTAAGCTAGCTTAAAGAATTTTGCCCCTCTACAACAACAGCACTTTTGGATTCTCGCGCAGAGAATCACGTGACTTTTCGCACCGTTGTCAGTCGGGAACAAAACAGTGGACACGGCTTGGAAGAATCACTTTTGCTCCGGTGGTGCTCTTGATCTCCAGAGCACTCCGCAACTAGGTAGTGGTAAGAATAATTTTTATCGTTTTACTGTTTTATTTGTATTTCCGCCATTTTACCGTTTGTGTCCGCATTTACTGCCGTAGTGTGTTGTCCGAAGTACCTGCTTTCTTAATACGGCAGAGATATACGGGAAATTTCGCGGTTCATTGATCAATTTATTCAAGTGGTTTGTGCATTGACGTAAAGATAGGACTTCTATACCTTGATCTCTAAAAAAGAGTCCCATCTCAGTCGTAGTTGTATTAAAGTGCCGGTGAAATCTTTATACCTCGATCTCTGAGAAGGATTTCAACAGGTGCACGCGCAGTGACACCAGTGAGGTTTTTATGCCTCGATCTCCGAAAAAAATCTCGCTCGGTGCCCCGGGAGATAATGCAAAAACCGTACCGTTCGATACTTGTGTTCATTATGATTAAATTTGTACAGGAAAATAAGCTTGCAGTTGAGTTGATAACCAATTACTCTAAACTATCATTAGCTACCGAAAGTTAACCTCGAACATCTCCAGTCCTTCACGCATATCTCTGGTTCGATAAGTTTAAGGGACAGTGTTGCAATTTAGACCCGAGTTAGTAAAACTGAACTGCTGTACTATACAGTTAAACAAGCCTCGGGATTCGGTGGTCATATTTATTTGTTATTGACGTAAAGATAGGATTTTTATACATCGATCTCTGAAAAGAGTCCCATCTCAGTCTTAGTTGCATTAAAACGCCGGTGAAATCTTTATACCTCGATCTCTGAAAAGGATTTCATTGGGTGCACGCGAAGTGACACCAATGAGGTATTTATACCTCGATCTCTGAAAAGAATTTCACTAGGTGCCCCGGGCTGTAATATACAAACCGTTCCGTTCGCAACACGTAGTCAGGAAGCCCTAACAAGGGACATTAATAGCTAATCTAAATATATAGCACGCTCGCGATTAGACAAGTATATATATACCGCCTGTCCTGTCCCTGGACTGACTTGCACTTGTGTTTTGTTTGCACTCCGATACTGAATTTTGTCTGGCTTTCCTTAATGGCTGCAGCCTCGTCTGGATTGTATTGTAGTATCACAGCTTTTATTTGTTGTAAATATTTAGCATAATAAAATGCTGCCCTCAACCATGTTCCCCAACGTGTAAGAATCGGCTGTGGTGGTTCGGGGATCCGGGACACTTGCTATGAAATGCGTGAAGACGTTTAGAAGATTTAAAACACTTTTTTTAGTACTTGCTATTAATGCATCTACCTATGGAAAACCTTGTCGAATAGTTTCTGCCACAAGGTGTAAAGCAGCACTTTACACGTAACAAGTACTAACCTACAACCGTGTTCTTGAGAAGAACGGTCTACTAAACGATTGGGAATAAAAATAAAATACTTTTTGACAGGTAAAATTTTTCTAACGTCTCCAGCACTACCCGCGTAATTGTTTGGCCAGTACACTCAGTTAGTCATTTGCTAGCTAGTAACAGTGGAAATGTTGGTTTAAGAGGGTCCAGTACACGTACTATTACAATTACAATATTATTTTTTTTACAATCTGTCGTCTCGTCAACACATAACCACAGCCGTGTATTTTTTAGTACACATTTGATATTATTTACAAAGTCTTCGCTTACAGTTGGTACATAGTTACGCAACGTTGTGCGACTTGGTAACGTCACCTTGGGACTGTATTTATTCCAGAACTCCTGAAATGGTTGTTTATCGAGTATTAAGAGTAAAGCGAACATAAACTGTGTTGCCAGGCACGCCATTTTTTTGCTCAGAATTTATGTGACGTTTAAAATCACGTTGTCCCAGCACATCAGGTCAGTCTCGCACACCTTACAAATTATTATAGCACCATTGTAGAATAAATCCGGGAGTTCACTGATAAATTTATTCAGTTTGTCAGCGTATGGCAGTTTTTTACCCTTGGGCAGGTCTGACATACTTTATTATTGAATTAATATCAAGGATAAAATACAAAAAAATAAAATTATCAACAATACAATGGAGAGAAATAAATTACGTTATTGACGCCTCGACGCATAACAGTAGACTAAAATAGTAAACAAGTCTCGCTTACGTACTTGGGTATCTCTACAGGCAACGCAGGCACCGCCCAAGATATTGCGTTATCGAAATGTACTAATTTAATATCATATATCAATCTCTCGATTTAACACAAGACGTAAATATGTAAAATGTAATACAAAAATTTTTATATTACACATTTAATATTCAAAAATTATATTATTTAAGAAGGCAGAAGACCATAAAATAAGAAAAGTATTTTTGTTGAAATAATATTTATCATAAATGTTTGTGAAATTATAAAGTAGTTTTTAAAAATATCAACCGATAAAAAAATGTATTATACTAAATACTAGTGTGACAGAAGACCAAAATAAAAGTTTTTGGAAATAATAAAGGAGGAAAAATGATAATCAAGGAAAGGGAGACTGGGAGATTCGAAAAAAAAAAAATAGTAATAAAGTTCTCTAGGCTCTCTGTCTGCTTAGGGTAGACGAGTTCTATATTACCACCTCAGGCACTCGTAAAATAACATTATACGAGGGCTGCTCAAGAAATCATTAGTGGAAAACAACTACGGCCGCATATAACGTGTTTATAAACAATAAAGCAATAAAAACGAAAGGGATTGAAACAACAACAAAATCATATAAGCTACAACAACTATACGTTTCTAGTTCCTCACTAAAAATTTTGTCATTTTTAGAAATAAATTCTGACGAGAAAATCGATAAAGAAATTTCTTATAAAAATATTTTTCCTGGTATAAACTAATTAAAATTTACCAGTCCGTTGAACAGTGGTCCAAAATTAGAAAGAAGTTGACAAAAAATCTGATTATTATCTTAATAAGTCAGGAATAACGTACATCTCACGAGAAAATCAGTGAAAAAAAAAATAGTTTAAAAAAAAAAAAACAACCAAACCCCAACAAACAAAAAACAGAAAACAAAAAACACCCCACCCCCCTTCCCCAAAAAACAACACCCCTTCCCCCCCCCTAACCCTGGGGGGGGCCCCCCCCCCAAAACCCTTCCCCCCCCCCCCCCCCCCCCCCTCCCCCCCCCCCCCCTCCTTTTTTCTCCCCCCCCTTCTTCCCCCCCCCCCCCCCCCCCCCTCCCCCCCCCCCCCCGGGGCGGGGGGGGGGTGCGCCCCCCCTCTCCTTCCCCCCCCCCCCCCCCCTCCCCCCCCCCCCCCCCCCCCCCCCCCCCCCCCCAAAAAACCCCCCCCCCCCCCCCCCCCCCCCCCCCCCCCCCCCCCCCCCCCCCCCCCCCCCCCCCCCCCCCCCCCCCCCCCCCCCCCCCCCCCCCCCCCCCCCCCCCCCCCCCCCCCCCCCCCCCCCCCCCCCCCCCCCCCCCCCCCCCCCCCCCCCCCCCCCCCCCCCCCCCCCCCCCCCCCCCCCCCCCCCCCCCCCCCCCCCCCCCCCCCCCCCCCCCCCCCCCCCCCCGCCCCCCCCGCCCCCCCGCCCCCCCCCCCCCCCCCGGGCCCCCCCCCCCCCCCCCCCCCCCCCCCCCCCCCCCCCCCCCCCCCCCCCCCCAAAAAAAAAAAACCCCCCCCCCCCCCCCCCCCCAAAACACAAACAAAAAAAAAAAAAAAAAAAAAAAAAAAAAAAAAAAAAAAAAAAAAAAAAAAATAAATCTGAGGTGGGTTTTAAGGGGTGGTTATTTGGCAGTGGCTATTTACACGTGTTTTTTCATATAACCTATTTACAATGACTCATGAAGTATGAAAAAAATAATAAAAAAAATATCAAATTCAGGGGTGGCTTTGTAAGAGGGTAGTTTTTTGACAGTGAAAATTTATAATTTTTTTGCATGCATTCTATATAAAATGACTCACAAAATACGAGAAAAATAATCAGTTTCCTCCGGTTCTTCTTCTTCGTAAACATTAAAATTGCTGTTAAGCCAGTTTTCATGCTTTTGACGGAATCTTTCTCGATTGCGATTGCATTTGTCCAGTCTTGAAAAAAACTTTGTTGCAAAAGTCAAATGCAGCGTTCCTTATGCGAACGATTGCTTGAGCATTCCCTGCCTTTCCATAGTAATTGACTAGATAATCCACCACGTGAGCCTTCTGTGCTACACGCATTTTACCAGATTTTTCCGATAAAACGTCAAACAGTTCTCTTCTTGTAGGCATTCTAAAGTAAGAAATTTTAATTTGGTGGCTGCTTAAGCTAGGGTAGTTTAGGGTGGGGGCGACGCCATCGCTTCAATATGTATAGTGTTTCCAATATGAATTGAAACAGCAAAAAAACGCCAACAACGGGAATTTAGTCAAATCCATGAGCGTCGACCCAAAAAGGTTTAGAATTATCTTTTAATTCTTTAAAATAAATCGAATATTTTTTTTACTATTTTATATGAGTTTATATGTATGTCCAATACCTATAATAACCTTATTATTTATATACTTGTTTATTTATTTATATTAGTTGAATAAGCAATTTTGTTGATTGAATAAAAGTTACGAATCTCACTCAGTTAGTTATTGACATTTTCTACAAACTGTAAAAATTGATATTCACTAAAACATTGAAATTAAAGTTAATATTGAAATCATGTCAATAAAAATTATTTTCTATTTCAATATTAAACAATTTTCCTATTCACTATCATATTTCAACATTGATTACAAGATGTTAAAATATTTCAATGTTGTTATTAAGTCAATAAATATAAGCGGCAACGTTGCTAAGTTACTATATTTGATCTATTGTCGTAGATCTAACTTTATAATTGTTTGAAGGTGGAACTACTTTACCTCACGCCGGTTGTCAGGTTTAAGGTTAGAATTGTGATTTTGTTTCGTTTTTCTAGTAAAGAACCTGAGAGTGTTTCTATACTCTCAGTAAAGAACAAAGAACTTAAGAACAAAAGAACTTATGTATGTTGTAAATGTTAATTAATAAATTTATAATACAGACATTTACGATTATTTTATTCATAATACTACACTAACTATAATAATTAATTATGTGTTTCTAGATGCCACCGAAAAAAGCTACTCCAGCACAACTAAAGTGCCTCCTTGATTTCATACCATCCCTCATGTGAGGCCCTACTTCTTTCAACAGCCAATGGCCAATTTCTTTGTTTATCCTAAACAGTTCTTTAAAGATTTTATTTGGGATCATCAAGGGATTGCTGCTGTCTCTTTAAAATCACCTATCGCGATTAAAATCAACCCTACAAATAAATGGGTATATGGTTTTTGTACACTCCACACTACTGTGATCGTGACCTCCTCTCGATGGTCACGTAATGACATATCCAGATATCTTTATTTTAGTTGATATGTAGTTGCCCACTTTTTTTATTAGCCCCTATTGCTATTTGTTGCTCCAACACATCTAATATAACTACTAACTTCATTATTTTTGAAACACAGACAAGTTTCACCAAATAGTTCGCAATTTAATATTCCTGGCAAGTCTTAAACAAAAACTCTCAGTACTTGCTACATTTCAATTGACAAATGTCAATATTGACTTAAAATTTCAATTGAAAAGAAGCATAGAGAATACCAAAATTTGAAAATATTGACTACGTTGAAGGTCACTTGATTTAATTCCAATAACTTGATTTGATTTTAATGTATTATTTTTTACAGAATAGCAAACGAACATGTTTATTGAAATTTCTGTCAGATATCATTTATATGTCTAAATGTCAATATTGACTTAATTCCAATAAATTACAGAATATGGCTGATTGAGTCTTGTATAAAATGTCACCATCCGGCAAAAACCAACGTGGAGGTGTGAGTATTTTTTGCCAGTATAGGATAGGAATATGAAAGATGTTCGTATGATGGAATGTTAGAATTAAATAACTTTTTCAAATAAAATATAACACAAGAAATAAAACAAAAAGAAAGAAAGAAAGAAATATTTGCATATCGTTTAATACATACAAGCACGATTTGCACTCTATTTCTTTGACGATGAGAGTGGAAATGTGCCCTCCTGGTATAAACACTTTAGACTGAAGTGTTTCAATTCATATTGGATAAACTATACTACAGGTGCAATGTTTTTAGTCTGCGTTCCCGTCAGTATTATGGCAAACGATATACTAATATCATTTGCGCCATACTACTGATGGCAAAGACACTATCTTATTTTGGTTTTAAAACTAACTATCGAAATAAAAAAAAACGCGATTTTTTTCTAATGGAACAACTTCGAGCAAAAATGCATTTAACCGCGGCATAGGGCATATTTTAGAATGAAAATCTCCGTGGCTTTTCATCGCAAACTCTCTTTTAGGTCTAATATAAGTTACAAAATGCCAAAGAAATTACGTTTATAAAAAAATAAGAAAATCAGGTGCTTCAAAATAAAATTTGTGGGAATATTTTGTATGTAAATAAAGTACTTGCCTTACAGTTTTTCTTGTAAAAATTATAAACCAAAAGCACAAATATTTGAACCACAGTCACGTGCAGAAATCTGCCAACAAAGTGAAGTAAAAATCGTAGTTTAACAATTATTCATGTTTGAGGGGTCGCCACAGGTAGATTTCTCGAACAAAGGCTTTGATATTCCGAGAAGTATTACATGTGATATACCCTAATGTACCCTTGGAATGTGAAAGCTGTATAAAATTTGAATTTTGTCAACTTTTTATTTCTTTGGGACCACTGTGCATTGTCGAGAACGAGAAATGTCACATTTATCGGAACTACTCATTCCCGACTGTCTGGCTAATCCAAGCCAATAAGCCTGACATAGTCCATAATTTTTTTTTATTGTAATTCACTCACGTAATGTTAAAATATTTGAATGGTTTAAAATTATTAAATATACGCAGAAAGTGAATAGAATCAGAATACATTATCAAAAAAGAATTGAATGTCATTTGGAAAAAATATGAACAAAATAAAATTCTTAAAAGAAGCCGACCAGTATATTATTGCATAAATGATACGCACATATTATAGACATATAGTAGCCCACAACTTTAAGAGACATAAAAAATCTCAAAGCTTTGCCGCGATGCTCCTTAGGGTAGAGCGGGGCATGCTTTATTTTTCTACAGCATATTAAATAATAAATATAATGTATTACTTAATACATAAAACATCATTATTCTCATGTAAAGTATGTTCTGGCATGATTAAAATAAGAAATTAACGGAAACACGCCTGTATCAATTATAATTTCAAATTATTTTGATATAATTGTGCAACTCCCTCCTAAAATATTTTACCATTTAACGGTTACTACCGAACCAGCTAGTAAAAGCCTAATAACTAGAACTGTCCGATGTGCCTGGAGTACAGCCACGGTCTTGCGCTGTCGTCACACGTGCCGATTTAGAAGTGATTTACGCTGCAGTTTTATTTGAAAGGTTAATACGGAGGGATTGTACATAAAATTATACATAATGTCAAACGCGCCAAAGGGTAAAAAACGACCGTACGCGGACAGTGAATAAATTTATGCAAAATAATTTGTAAAGTTTGCAATCAAGACTTAATGTGCTGGCACAAAACAGATTGTCGTCGTCATATCAATACCGTGCAACATCAAAATAAAAAAAATGGCATGCCTTTGACAACTCAGTTTATGTTTGATTTATTGTTAATGTTAATAGCCTGTAATATTCCCGCTACACATACTGGATAAACAACCATTTCGGGAGTTTTGGAATAAATACAATCCCCAGGTGAACTTACCAAGTCGTACATCGTTATGTAGATATATTCCAGCTGTTCGTGAAGACATTGTAAATAGGATTAAATGTGGATTAAAAAATACACGGCTCTGGTTATGTATTAACGAGACGACAGATTGTAAAAAAATTCTATTTTAAATATTATAGTACGTGTACTGGACCCTCTTAAACCAACATTTCCACGGCTTTTTATTATGCTGAATATTTTCAACAAATAAAAGCTGTGATACTACAGTTCAACCCTAACGAGGCTGCAGTTATTAGGGAAAACCAGACAAGCTTTCAAGGCGTTTCCCTTGAAACAGATTTAAAAAAGTATTAATAACAATTATAGGGGACTACACGACGCAATAGGAAAAATTGCAAAATAGTTCGTTGTCGTTAGTGGAATCGCTGCAAATAGTGGACGACGTAAAAACACAGCTACAGGCTATAAATGACGCAAAAAAGAATCGCGTTAGTGAAAAAATTCGAGAGTGTATTACAGAAAGATCCTGATTTTAGCAAATTAAGACAAATTTGTGATGGTGCATCTACAACTTCGTTAAGTGAGTTCACAGATTGTTTTACTTATGCCTGTATTACATCCGTAGATGTCGAACGGTCATTTTCAAAATACAAACATATTTTTTCACCAAAGCGAACATCGCTGACAGAGACAGCTGTAGAAACATACCTGATGCTATTATACTATAGATCTTCCCCACTTTGTGATGACGACAACCAAACTACTTCATAAATCTGTTTAAAAGGGTGAGTTATATACAAATTTTTATAAAATGTAACATTATTGTTAAAATTTATTTCCATTTAATATACTTATTCAAGTATTATGATATGATGTAAACATATGAGTCATATGACGGCTCTGGCAGCCAGGTGACCTCGGACAGCTCTACTAATAACGAGAAAGCATACAGGGACGGACGGTCAACTTCCGCGAAACATCGAACGATTCGTGCCTTTTAGAATTTATATAGGTTATGTGCTTTATAAATACAGTGTGTGCTTCAGTGTTCACATTTTATTTGGAATTGTACAGTGGCGTAATGAGTATTTGGAAAATATTACAAAATTTCGAAATGAACAACGACCAATGTATTATTTAGATGAAACTTGGTATGATATCCATGATACAGTGAAAAGTCTGGATAGATGGCTCAAAGAAATGTAAAGTTCATATGTTTGCAAATAAAGGAACCAGATTAGTAATTGTACATTGTGGATCAGAAAATGGATGGGTGCATAATAGCCTCAAATTAAGTGAAAAAAAATGGAAGATTCAAACGTTGACTATCACCGAAACATGATTCCGGATATTTTTGAAGAATGGTTTCGGACATCATTGCTACCAAATATAGAAAAAAACAGCGTAATTGTTTTAGACAATGCTTCGTATCATTCGCGACAAATCGAAAAAATACCAAATACTGGAACAAAGAAAAAAGTTATTCAAGAATTTCCCCTAAAACATAATTTGGAATTTCAAAAAAATGTTTAAAAGAAAGATCTTTTGGATATTGTGAAGAAGCAAAATTTCTCAAAACAATATGTAATTGATAAAATGGCTGAAGCTCAAGGACATACAGTTTTACGGTTGCCCCATATTTTTGTATTTTCATCCTGATCGAACCAAATTGGAATCAGCTGAAAAGAAGCATTCGAAAAATAACACCTTTCCCAAATTTGATGCTAAAGTAATCGACCTTATTAAAGCTGAAGTGAGAGAAATAACACCAAGTTATTGACAAACTTGTATTCAGCATGTCATTAAAATTGAAGATGAATACGTTAAGTTAGGAAAAAGCATCAGCCCTAATCAAGACCGTTTAATAATATATCTTGATTCAGATACCGATTTAGAAAGTGGTTGTGAAGTGTTGAGTGAGTATAGTTATTAGTGTTTTGAATAAAATATTATGTGATTTAGTGTACATTGTGAATTTATCGTTTTATCAGTGTTTTACATACGCGCAAGTGCAATATAACATTATTTTTATTTATTATATTATATATTTGTATACGTATTTTATTTGATAATTATTTATTCGTTTTCCAAAATTGAATTTATTTATTTGATAATTATTTATTTGTTTTCCAGAATTGAATTTATTTATTTGATAATTATTTGTTTGTTTCCTAGATTTAATTTATTTATTTAATCTGGGTTAATTAGATCAAGTTATACAGATACATATAATATTTTATTTGGGTCACTCTTTTACAAATCGCACGGATTTCATGAAAAAAAACTTGACATTTTAGATTCGTCTGAAATTTTTTTTTACAGCTTCTATACGTAAAATTAATTGACACGTATTTCAGGATTTTGCTTAAAAATTTTTTTCCGAAAATATCCATTTATGAAGTTTTTGGTATTTTGCTGGATTTTCTCCAATCGTCTCATACATGAAATTTATTATCTCCAGTTGTACTGATCGGATCGATGTCATTTTTTTACAGTTTACGTTAGCTTTCTAAAAGATTAAAAAAATTTTTCAATGTCAACATATCAAAAATAATAACAATTTAATTGTTTAAGTAATTGTTAGATGCTGTTGCCCCAGGTTTAGTTAATTTTAAAATACCACCTCATTCTTCATCATGTTCCTTAGAAAATGGTATCAGTGAAAAAGTGGTATCTCTATTAGATCAAAAGTTATTAAATATTTTCGAACGCTTGTCAGGCGGCGCGCTCCGCGCACCTCAGAGGTCTCAGGCATTTGCACCTATTTTATATTAATGAATGTTTACCGTATTGCGTAATAGTTTGAAAATATTTGTTGATAACATTAATGTATAAAAAAGTTAATATAAATAATGAAAAGAACATTATAGTTACTTCCCGGTTACTAAATTAATATTGAATATCACGACGTGAGAAAATAAAAGTAAGAAACTAAATTTAAACACTGAGCTTCTGAGTAGTATACAAAATGTTTTTTTTGCACAAAGTATACATTTTATTTCATAATTTTAACTTCAATTGCTATCAACCCTGGTTGATAGAATCAATTACTGCAGATACTGCCACTTTGTCTTCTTCAAAAGATACACCGGGACTTTCAGGAGAACGTTTCCAGTTAACGTCATTACTTTCCAAAGCGTCAAAATCAGAATCATTAATTTCCTCCTTCTAAAAACAATGTAATTTTTACATACATCAGTTAACCTGAAGCTTAACAATTTATTTTATAATTTTTATGATATTTTAGACCTTGTCTCATATAATGAATGAAATTTTATTAAAGAAATTTGCTTCGAAAATATTACTTACAGTTGATCGAACTTCTTTTCGCGATTCTTGCGTAATTGAAACAATTTAACACGGCAAGTATTACAGATTTTTCGCTGAAGGAACTCATCCGTTACCGGTAAGTTAAGAGTCACTAAATGTTGCTTCAAAACTGGTCTTAGATTTTCTCTTTTACGATGTGAAGACATATCGAAGGGATTGAAGCATCGATATACTTTGATTTTCGGACCAATCGACGATTTTGATGCTTTCGGCATTGTACCGACACTTTATGATTATCGCTAGTTTTAGATTAAAATATGATAGTAATAATATGGCATGCGTATACGACGTTGTCGAACAACAGAATGAAAACATTTACATATATTTAAAACTGAAGGCAGCTTGATTGCACGTTCCGCGCGCTACGCCCAGCACGCCGCACAGTGCTGTGAACTTAGACTAGAGAAGGAGAGAGGACTGGTAACGTGCCGCGCAAATGTGTTACCAAATGCCACCAAGTTGTTTGTACCAGTGGCGTAGTGTTTGGGATATTGTGAACGTAAAATAAGATAAAATTATTTATCTTATATCATAAGACAAAATTTACAACGGGGATACCCATGTATTTATTTTTTCAGTTATTTATAATACATGATAGTATAATAAATAAATAACTTATATGTATTTAATTTGATTACAGGAATATTACAAGAGATGTGAAATAAAAAACAATGTGGGAGTAGGTACGATATTTATTTACATGCAAAAACTTAGTTTAACTTAATAATATAATAACTATAATAACAATAACTTTAACTAATAACTTTAACTTAATAACTTATAATAAATAATTATTCCCTCACTTTAAATTTCTTGTTTCCATTTACCCCACCTGACTCTACATAAGTACAGTCAGAATTTCTATTGTTCTTTAAATAAAATGAATTTTGTTAAATGACTTCGCACAGGATCAATTTGTTCACTTTTTTGTTTGCTTATGAAGTGAATTCTTATGTTTAAATATTTTAGACAAACAGCTTTCATCAAGTAAAAGACATGATTCACTTCATTTTGTAAGATATGATTATTAAGGCAGTGGAAGAAACTTTCTTGTAAACAATCAAACATAATTTTGTTTGTTAAATTTGCGATGAAATTTCGTTTATGCAAATCATCTGCAAGTGAAGAGTGACAGTTAATGCAGACATTCGACCAATTACAATGTAGGTATATCACTACCGCCCCCACTACTCACGTGCCTAATGCTGCCTGTTAACACCTGTTGCGATACGGTAGTTGTATGCATAAGTTAAAAAGGTGTATGCGTTCAGGTTTAGAGGCTGTTGTTGTTGGAAATGGCACGTAATTGTAAAGGTATGAATCCTTATACAACTATTAAAACAGTAGAAAGCGGAAACAACATATCAAAACTGTGGTTTACGACAATTGCCTATATACTGGGACAAATTATGTTTTTAAACTTCACGATGCATTTTCTCAAAAAGCTTAAAAATGCTTATTTCATATTTAACACGGTTTGATAGTTTGAAGTTTCCCCTTGTTACTGATATATAATTTACTGAACGCAGATGAGCGCCAAATCACAATTTTTGTTATTAGATATCCCGTTGTCAATTAAAAATGGTGACCTGTTGAATACTTGGATTTCCAGTGACAGACGTGAAGCCCAGGCTAAAATTTCAGAAAAGCTTTATATATATATATATATATATATATATATATATATATATATATATATATATATATATATATATATATATATATATATATATATATATATATATATATATATATATATATATATATATATATATATATATACATATACATATACATATACATATACATATACATATACATATACATATACATATACATATACATATACATATACATATACATATACATATACATATACATATACATATACATATACATATACATATACATATACATATACATATACATATACATATACATATACATATACATATACATATACATATACATATACATATACATATACATATACATATACATATACATATACATATACATATACATATACATATACATATACATATACATATACATATACATATACATATACATATACATATACATATACATATACATATACATATACATATACATATACATATACATATACATATACATATACATATACATATATATATATATATATATATATATATATATATATATATATATATATATATATATATATATATATATATATATATATATATATATATATATATATATATATATATATATATATATATATATATATATATATATATATATATATATATTGCCTCTCTGAAATCTGGAAATGTTCAAAAGTGTGTCCGGTTTTTAAGAAGGGTGATAAACATGATATTAGCAACTTTAGACCAATATCTATCATATGTAATTTTTCAAAGGCCCTTGAAATTTTACTCCATGATAACATTTACTATACCGTTAGCAACCAAATATCGGTGTACCAACATGGTTTTATGAAAGGACGTTCTACCACCTCTAATCTGTTGCATAACCCAGTCTATTTCTGAAGCCATTGATCAACGCAGGCAACTTGACGTAATATATCTCTCGAAAGCATTTGACCAACTGGATCACTCCATACTGCTAAACAAAATGTCTGTTTTTGGTTTTTCGCCGTCTCTGTTATTATTTTGTCATGCTTATCTTTCGGATAGAAAGCAATATATTGCGTATAATGGTTTTCCAGTCTGTCGAATATATTGCTACATCCGGAGTCCCACAGGAGTCAATTCTCGGTCCTCTGTTGTTCAACATATTCATTAACGATATTGTGAATGTTATTGATGTGTCCTGTCTACTTTACGCTGATGATGTCAAAATTTTTAAAGTAATTTCTTGTTTGGAGGACTGCGACTTTCTGCATAACAGCCTTTCAAACTTATTTAATTGGTGCGTTGAAAACAACTTAAATCTGAATGTGTCTAAGTGTAACGTTATGACCTACACAACTAAATCCGAGGCTGTTATGTTTAATTACAGTATTGACAACGCAGTCATTCAACGACCTTCTACTCTTGCTGACCTTATCGTAATATTCGATGGCGAACTTTCATTTATACCTCACATAAATAATTTAGTGACTCAATCTCTTAAGACTCTTGGGTTCCTAATTAGAACTAGCAGGGACTTCTCGAATA
This sequence comes from Rhamnusium bicolor, assembly GCA_029963845.1. Lineage (NCBI taxonomy): Eukaryota > Metazoa > Arthropoda > Insecta > Coleoptera > Cerambycidae > Rhamnusium > Rhamnusium bicolor. The sequence goes on from JANEYF010004560.1 coordinate 179,854, forward strand.
TCAGTACACTTAAAACTTTATACTTTGCTTTTGTTAGGTCTAACCTTGAATATGCGTCTCTTTTTTGGAACCCTCACTACAGAAATCACGTAGACTCTTTGGAGAAAGTGCAAAGACGATTCTTAAAACTATTATGGCTTAAGTCTGAGGGAGCATTGTAGATACAGTACATACCGTTCTTGTTTTATTTTTTGAGTAATATTCTTTTCATTATTAATTTCCTACTTTTTTTCATTCTATATAAACGTCTGGTGTTGCTCCCCATTGTACTAAATGAAATAAAAATCACTAATCACAAACGCAAACTTTACTGTCAATAACAATGTAATAAAGTACCTAATTGGTATGATCGGGACTTGTGTGCATTTACAGCAGGTATGTTAAGACACGCGCGGGTTACGATAGAGCCGCTATAAAATGTGTAAGAAAGAGAGCGCGAGAACCACTGCGGTAGAAATTAGTTGAAAATGATAATTGCAGGCAAGCTTTTGAAAATTATTTAAAAAAACCGTTGCCAATTACTTGGGGATCAGAACTTCCTCATCGTGTAGTAAAACTCGATGTGTGGTGGGGAGTTTGTAATAAAAGTAATTTTTTGACGTTTCAAAAAAGTCACATTGGTCGAATGTCACATATTTTTTTTGACATTTCAAATTGACGTTTCAAAAAAAGTCACATTGGTGGAATGTCACTAATATTTAAAAATTTGAAATGTCAGAAAAATATCGACATTTCAAATTGACGTTTCAAAAAATATCACTAATATTTTTTTGACATTTCAAATTTTAAGAACCGATTTTGCTCATCAACGAATCAATCTCTTCCTTAACCTCTAGAATGTGTGTACCAAATTTGAAAGCTTTATCTCAAAAACTGTAGCTGCTATCGCGAGCCAGATAGACACACACACAGACAGACAATTTTGTTTCTCTGAAATTTTGTGTATCGTCATAATTCGTCGAGATTCGTCCAGAAATGCAATAAAAATTTTCAAAATTTTTTCACGAATACATACCCTTCCTCACTTTGAGGGGTGAGGAAGTAATTAGTAATTACTACTATTAATTATTTCTAAACTTTTAAACACTTGCTGCATTCTAAGGCTTGCATTCACTTCACAGATTGTTTTTTAACCTCTTTAATTAATTAAATAAATTGATTTTAAAATGATACGGAAAAATTCATAATTTTTTTCTTTTACTTCAAGGAATTGTTGACATTGTGATTCACTTTTACAATTGAATAGCGATAACAGAATTTTTAAATATCTTTTAATTTTTTTGTAGTTTTTGATGGAAAGTCGCTTAAATCTAGCCATCATTCGAGCGTGCTAATAATGACATTATACGAAAAATTAGTAATTTTTCTGGAAATTGCAACACTTCGATCTCCAAAACCTTTTTTTCTTAAAATTAGTCAAGGAATACCACCCTCAAATATGTTAATGTACTTAAGTTACCCCTACATAGCATTAACGTATGAGATTTTGCCGAAATTGTCCTAGATTTGCATCAAATAATAATAATCATAAACACAGGTACAACTTAACTACAGTGGCAACACTGTGTGTGACCCCAATCGATGTAATTGAAGCGAAAGAGAGGGAAGCAGTTGCGACGGCAACGCCTTCAAATGATACAAATACAAAGGTTCTGACGCGTTTCAGGGGCGTGAGTCAACAAATAGTGGGAAACGCTCGGAGACGAAAAAGGAGAGTAAGGAAATTAATATTGATACGTCAAAATATGATTTGTTATGCATATAGTTTATCCAATGTCAGTTTAAAATATTATAAATTCAGCGTTAGGGATACGTGTACAATTAACGATTTTTTAAATATTGTAGGGCATGTATTGCAAAGCCTCGAAAAGCAAGTTACGCGCGCATGGATGGCATGCGTTCGAGGTCGGTTTACAAAGGAATGCCGCGCTCTTGTTTTTTGGATAAACATTGGATAAACTATACCAAGATACGTTGAATTTTTACTATACCAATATACAGGGTACACCATGGCACCATTTGACTTAACACTTCGTACAAATGTTACAAGCCCGTTTTTGCTTCAGGTAGAGCGCTTATGATTTTTGATGTTTACTAAAGACAGTGACCAAACAGTAGATTCCAGGTCCGTACATAAATCGTATCGTACATAGATATACAACATGGTGAAAAATAGATGTTTTTGCAGAAGCACAATTTTAACTCTTTCACTACGGTGGCGCTCGATTTAGCTATAAGGGTAGTCAGAATGGCTGCGTTATCCGCTTTCCGCAGTTAACCTCCAAAATGGTGCGTTATTTTTCGTTCTAAAAAAAATATGGAACTCCCATTTGGAGAACAATAAACGACCTGTGTTACTCTACGTAATCGACGCAGCTTCCTATATGAAAGCATCTGCAGTGCGCTTAAAAACACATAAAGTATGTAAATTTATTACATGTAACATATTTAGCACACGGGCGCCATCGCATGCAGAAACTGTTAGGGATTGCTATCCCACAATAGACAGATTAATAGCCAGCGTGAAGAAGACATTTTCAAAAGCGCTGCCTCGAAGAAAATTATTTGAAAGCGAACTACCGAATTACCACCACAGCATGTTGTGACGCGTTGGGGCACATGGTTAAAGGTGGCAAACTATTATTATGTTCATTTTGATGATGTAAAGGCGATCGGCGAATTAAATACAAACGACGAACTCTCTATTTCACATGCTCAGCATATGTACGATTAATGACCCAGCTGTTCGGAAAGACCTAATGTACATTCACAGTCATTTTTCACTCACTCACTCACTCGAAGAGGACTGGAGGTATTCTATCTATACACAAAAATTTAGGAACCAGGTGGGCATTAGTACGGGATTGAAACCCCTACCGCTGAGTTGACTTTAACAAGGAACCAATCAAATGTCTTTACAGTAGAGGCGTAACTAGTAATTAAAGCGTGTGGCCAGCCAACAAAAATCTATTCGATCTTTTAAAGAATTTTTTCAAAACATAATTTCTATCGGTACAAATTAGTACATTATCGGTACTAAGCAATTTCGTATCCCTTGAAATTAATATTTTGTAATTTATGCCAATATTATCAGAGGAGTTTACACGTAGCCGGTCGTATTCTTACGTTCGAAACACAGGCTGGCAGTTATATTTATGAAAATTTATATTTGTCCCGTGAGGAAGTTCTTAATAAATTAACCAAAAGAAGACAAAGATTAAGACTTGTAATCTAGCAATCTAGTACCTAATCATATTTCTCTAGAACAATTTTGTTTGGATTTAAAACTATTTTTTTATTTCTCTTATTGCCTTTTTTTATTACTGCTTGTTTTGTTCAGATGACGGAACGTTATTTTTGTCGTTTTAAGAGTCTATATCAGATGCAAGTGAAATATAGTCTCGATTTTACCACACCCCGCGCAGGCCACGGTGCATATATACAGCCAAACCGAAATTATTGCGGCGAATGTCGAAGGTGGCCGATGTTTTAGTTACAGAACGGCATAGTGGAACATTTCAGATCGGGAGATGTTGAATCATCAGAGGCGGAGTACTAGAGGTTTCGTACGACATAAACCGACGAAAAAGTTGTATTGCGTCAAGCTTATAAGCTAAACAGTAGCGAAATAAACGAATTTTTGTCTATACGGGGGTGTTAGTTTATAATAAAAAATGTTAGTAAATATACTTAATGATATTAGAGAAACAACAGTGCATGTAGGTTTTATTATTAATAATTTCTAGGAGGATTTCTAATTTCTAATTTTCTGATAAATCTTGGATCTATCACTTCTGGCAGAAGACAGGAAAAATAAAAGTTGTCAATTGTTTACCCATTTTTTTGTTTCCAGAATTCGTCATCTCGGTGGACTGTTGAGAATGGTAAAAAAAAATTATAAAAATATTTATATGAATGAATCGTCGCGAAACTGGCAACAGCCATTGCTAAAAACTGTCTAAATATCCTACCACTTTGAATCGAATAAGTGTTAAGTAGATATTTTTTCTAGCTATGACTATTGGTTAATTAGGCTTCACACTAATTGCTATTTTGATAATAATATGTCTTCGATATCTTCTGATTTTGTTTCTAATTTACTTTATTTTCTTGTTTTACATTTTTGTGATCTTTTATTTGTTTATTTATCTTATACAGAGTGACTCAAATTCGGCAGAGTACAGGGAAACCGTAAGAAATACGAAGTCGGTTAAATGAGGACAAATATGCGCATTTATGAGAGCAGTAATATTCTGGAAAAAAATTCCGAAAATCCTCACACTTCAAATTTTTTTCGAGGAAAACCAAATTGTTGACTTTTTGTTTTTATTTTGCTCTGACCATTTGTAAAGTTACAGGAAAATTTAAAACACTTTTCAATGCAACATTTTCCTGCGCATATTGTGGTGTCATCAAAATTTTAATCCGACGTTTCGTCTGTCCTGGACTATCATCAAGTTCATTTTTTTTAATACGGACCTGAATTATTTTTCATACTGTTTTGCCGCCTTTTCCATTTCTGACTTCAATGATGTTTGCAAACGTTCCTGATGTCAAAAAAGTCATCATCAATAAACCCTTACCCTACATGCGTAAAAAAAAACCGAAATTATTTTATTTACTTTGTTTAAAAATAGCTAAATAACTAAACAACAAAACAATTAAATCGTTAATCTATAAAAAAAATTGCATTTTACTGTTTCTTATTAATGCATAGTATTATTTTAAAAAATTTTCCTATAAAATGGAAGTATCAATGTGTGTCATATCATTCAACTCAGAATGGAAAAGGCGATGAAATAATATGAAAAATATATTTGTGTTATTTTAAATTTAAACTCCAATATTTTTATCAAATATGAAAGATTATGATGATGTTACATATATTGCTGAAATCAGAAAGAAATTTTTTTAAATTGAGCTGAATATACAGGATATATCATTTAAATTAAAAAAAAAAAATTAAGGCCATTTCCGGTCAAACCGGAAGTAAAAGATATGTATGTGACGCGCATATTTAATCAGTATTCGGAATGTCATACGTCCATTTCCACATATTAATGCGGGGTGTAATTTTTTTTATTTTGCAGTTTTTCGGTGTTTTCTTTTTATTTGACATTCAATTATTTTTAATTTTCGGATTCCTCAGAAAAATGTACATAAGTATAATTTTTAAAGTTTTTTCTTAGGTTAAAAATACAGCAGAAAAATCGAGTAAGGTACACTTAAAATGATCACCCTGTACATGAGGTTACTGCGCTTAAAATAAATAAAAAATAAAAATTGTCATATTCACCTTTCATTGAGCCTTTCATTCTCCATATCAATATTTAGATACGGCAAAATGGGAAAACTTTTATTTATATTAGTCTCTACAGAAATTACCGGAAATAAAAAAAAATTATTACTTTTATTAATTTACGAAAAAATTCAATTTTCACTAGTACTTACTTTTTATATTTTCTCTGTTGGGCTAATCCTCGATTTTTCGGTTTTCTGCTAGGGTATTTACGCTTATGATATGTTTTTATTTTTCCCATTGTTCTTTCACTGCACTAATAATCACTTTACACAATAACACGTCTACTTAGGTATACCACTTTATAACAAATAAGTAAATTTGAGATATCTCTAGAATACACACGCCTCTGTTGTTTACGCAAATCGCAACGTGGTTCCTAACTGCCCGATTCCCCCTCCCGCAAGCGAGTCCAGTGTATGCAAGTGCATCCGTGTTTCCGAAAATTCATGCGAGATGGCAGCTATTATCGGAATATAGACACGCAGTTTTTAGTTTTCTAATAAATTTATTTTCAACTAATCCAAGAGTTGGGTCACATGAATATAAACGTTACAAACAGTGACTAATGTCGGAATGTTAAAAAATTTGGATACAAAATATTTAAAATGCACGCGAAAATTTTCTCACTGAAAAAAAAATTACTTTCCGACATTTTATACATATTTTTGAAAAATCTAGTAAAAATCGCACTCAAATCGGATAAGTGTTAAACGAGATATTCGAGAATTATGATTTAATAGGGTATATAAGACTCTTAATTGTTTTTAATATATGTATTAACGTGAATTAACAAAATTAGTATTTATTTCTATTTATGAATGAGGCAGCTTAACAGCTTTTTTCTTAAATTTTTCTCAATCTCTGGGGGGGCCGGTCCTGTTGCCCACCCCCCGATGCATTTTCTGGCTGCACCACTAATATTTAATATAAGATAAGATATCTAATTTCTCATATCATGTATGTTGAGGATCATACTATATATACAAATGTTAGGTAAAAAGTAAGTAATCAACTCTTTAAAACAAAGTAGAATCTACTAAAACAACTACCTCATTTTGAGAAATTGAATTAAATAGTGGAATTCAAAGCATCTTTATTTCGATAGGAAACTTTTCGTTCTGGTTACACATCACAACGAAATTCCTGAGAAGTTTGTACTAAGTAATTCTTTTGGTCTTTTTGGAAATTATCATTTGTACATGATCAATGACTGACCACTGATCAGAAAAGAATCGCAATATACCGTCACCTGCAAACGTAATGTCCGCCCTGTCAAAACCGTTTTATATTTTCTAGTACATACAGGGTGGGGCAATAGTGCGGCCGACTTCAATATCTCGAGTTCTATGATAGCTAGAAACTTGATTTAAAAACATAAATAAACTAGACAAAAAAGTCTATACCCGGAAATTGTTTTCGAATATACAGGGAGAGCTAAGACGATCCTACAGGGTCAAGTAACATTTTTTTAAATGAAATGCCATGTATATCGGAACATTTTTTGAAACCTCTGTGTGGCCTCCTTTCACTCCTGTATTATTATTGACTTTCTCACACCCACTTGGATGTAATGATTCTTTTGTTGAAATTATACCATTTATACGTGTATATTAAAAATATCACTACAATCACAACTATCGATTTTAAGAAAAAAAAGTTAGTATCAGTTATGAGACATGTGTGATGACACTCAGCCATTTTCACTTCCTCTGTGACAACAGAAAACGCTCCATCTCAAAACTTCGATTAATAAAAAAATATTAACATCCAACGATGACACAAGACAGATTAACAGATCTAACCATACGCAGTATTGAGAACAAAATATGTGCAACTATAGAATACGACAATTTTAAAGATTTTGTCAAAGAAAAATGCAGAAAAGTTGTCTTATGAAATGTATGTTATTTTCCATTGTTTTTTTTTTGTAAGAATTTATTATTTTGTTTTGTATATGAAAATTTTGTGTATTTATTTTAGGTATTAAGTACCTATATATTTCAGTTCAATAAATTTGAATTTTATTTGATTGTATATGGTTTCTTTTAAAAGGACGGCAAAATTTGGCCTAGCCTCAGCTTATCAAACAATCCACATTTTACAATTGAAAACGCTCAAGAAATGCATTTTAGTGCAGAATGGGAGTTGTTTAAGTGTTATTTTAAAGTTGTGACTAAACATTGTACCGAAAAATTCTGTCTTTTTAGTAACAATGACCACATAGCAGCAATTTTTCATAGGGTAAGGTAGTGCATTTGATATTCATATGATTATTTTCGGGAAAGATAAACAATTATTTATATAATATGATACTAGCTCTATGTGAAAATGTATATCACATAATTTAACTAAGGAGGTTTAGTAAATTTTGTTTGCTACTGTTAACTACATTTCCAAATTAAGTCATTTTTGACCTGTTACGTTATTACAGAATTTAATCATGGCTATGTATAGTCAGCGAAACCTATATTATGACGGAACGTGCGGAGCAAGATACAACATGTGGGCGGGAAATGTATAACACATGACATCTTCCGTCTTTTACACCGCTTACATTAAAGCGAGAACGATGATTGTTGTTTCTACTGGCACGCGACCGAGGCGGAGTTTCACTTACATTATGTGATACTTCAGAGTAGCTCTTAATTTTATTACCTAATCATTCTAGCAGGGCTGATATATTGTAAGTATAATATTATAAGATAAATAATAATTATTCCCAAGAAAACAAAGATCCGACGTCGGTGAATCGAAAACTGTGGACCCATCGTTAGCAAAACTTTTAAGAACTTTAGTTTACGACGCGTATCAGGAAAATGAAATCCCAACTATTGACGTGGTAGACAGAAAATTAAAAGAAATAGATTATCATCTAAAATATACCAAAAGAACTTTAGGAACTTGGCTGATAAAAATTGGATTTAACCATCAAACTATTAATAAACGCATGGCGATTATGAAAAGTAGACGAATAGTGGATTGGCGAAATTCATAATATCTAGAAGAGATAAAAAGAATTCAGAAGGGAAAATAGACCAATTTATTATCTAGATGAAACTTGGTATGATACTCATGACATCGTAAAAAAAGGATGGACTGATGGATCTATGAAATGTCAACCAATCTCATTGCCCCCTAATAAAAAGGACTCGGTTGATTATATTACACTGTGGATCAGCTGATGGATGGGTTGATAATGCATTAAAATTGTGCGGAAAAAACATGGAAGATTGTAACGTGGATTACCACAAGAACATGGAGGGAGAAATATTTGAGGAATGGTTTGATAATACGCTAATTCCAAAATTAAAACCGAATAGCATTATTGTTCTTAACAATGCGAAGTACCATTCGAGACAACTGTATAAAATTCCTAACAAGAGTACTATTAAGATGGAGTTACAAATTTTTTTAATGGAACATGAGGTGAGGTAATGTGAAGAAGTGAATTTTGTGATATCAACTGCATTATTTAATTCCGTTTTTGTGCTTTCGTGATTCAGTGCTTGAGAAACATTATTTTTCAGGATGTTATTATTATTTATTAATGTTATTATTTTTCATTTTGACAAAAATATGTCTGTTTTTATTATAGTAATAACTTCACTATTAAAATTTATATTTAATTCATTTATTGAGAAAAATATTTGTTTCTGTTACTATTTTGAGAGTATATTTTTTGTTTTCATTTTGTTTTTAAAGCTTTCTTGTTACTTTTTAAATACTCTATTCTATACTAATATGCCATACCCATCCTTTCCGGCAAGAAATTCTCATACTTCCTCGCGGTTCTTGCTGGGTAGTAACAACAATTCATATTAAGCAAACTTGATTACTGTAACTGCTGTATGTGTAATCAATACGTCAAATTCAATACTTTTTTTGTACAATTGTTAAATTGTTGCTAGCTAAATTGACCACAAAAACCTACATTGAAAAAGTAAACGAGCGAACAATACAGATAAATCCGACTCTGCATTCCGTAGCGTCTTATCCCAGACGTCCCGTCACAATATCTGTTTCGCAAACTATACTATATACTATTATTTGAGAAGATAAGCTCACTTGCCCGACCTGTTTTGAACTCCACAGTGCATGACGTTATTCAGTGACAAATATCCTTGCTGTGCCATACACGCTATGTCGCCGCTTGTGGAAGGTATATCTGAAGATATTAGGCAACTGCGCACTGTTTCAGGGAAAACGATTTCATGCTCCAACCAGTCGCTGTACTTCTGTAGCATTTGCACATTATGCCTGGAACACTCTCGCCACCTCTTCAGATACGGGGCGAAAAATTGTGTTCTTATAAATACTGCAAGGTCCTTAGTAGCCTTTTCATTTCCATTTGTTAGAAATATCTCATTTAAATATCCTAACACACGATCTTTTCGTTCATCGTGACTGTACTGCCTCATTATTTTATGCAGCATCATGCGTGTTATTTTCGCCGGTTTCGACATGGTTACGGCACTTAAAGTACACGTTAAACAACTAATAAAAGTATAAGTAGTGACACTACACAGTTCACAATAAAGTCCAGAAAAACGCTGTACGATAACTTATGAAAAGCTGGCAACTTATCACACTGACCACAAATAAGATACTCGCAATAATTTATGTCGACGCACGCAGAGATGCGCAGGCGAAACTGGGCCCCCACTCTTCAAGGAAATGGCCCAACTCTTACTAATTGTGTAACCTACACGAATTTTTATACTGTACAAACTACTTCATATCAATAATTGAAGCAAAAAAGAAGGTTACTAACATCCCTCCACAATTCAGGTAACAATTTAATGACAGCAATAGGGACCTTATTTCTAGGTACTTCAGAGCTTCAGATAATCCTCTGTATTGAAATAATCCATTAGACTAAGGCGACAAACAAGTGAAGATTAATTGATTATTGTAAAAAAAAGTCTTAGGATAAAAGCTGATATACATTGTAATTTAGGTAAGTTTATTTAAATTTATTTTATTTAACTTAGGGAAAAATTAACACTTATTTGTTATTAAGGGTATATTTTTTAACTACTTCATGGACATAATCTCAAATGTAGATAAAATCTGCAAGAAAACTGTACTGTTGGGGCCGTATTGAAATATACATTAGTTTACCTAAACAATAGCAGTAATATTATGATTTATGAACCAAATACAAGAAAAATGGATATTTTTGAGGGGTGGTCCTTAAAAGATGCATGACCATACTGACATTTTACCCTGTAATTAAACACCATAGGTAATACAACCCTCTGTATCTCAAGGTACCTTGTAGACCAATCAAATTAAGCAAAAATCAGGCCCACTTTCACGATAATTTCCAACCATTCCCGACCAATATCATTCGATTCAGTATGTTTTTGAATTCTCATGGTCAATTTTGCCGTACATTATATGAGCAAGAATTTAATTTATAAACAATTAAAGTTGTGAAAATGATGAAAATCGATGTTTCTGAATGTTCAACTTCAAACGCTGCGAAAACGGCAACAGATAGAGAAAAATTGCTCAGAACAATTTTTATAGAGCGTTCAATTCCCTTCAAAAAAGTCCGCGACGGCATATCTCTACGATGAATAGTTAAGGCGTTACAATGAGTTAAATGTTTATTATTATAGATTTATTGGGGTCAAAATAAAATAAGAAGGTTTAGTGCCATATCCCCAAAAAAACAACTATGCAGCTACGGACACGTGTTTCGGAGTTATTGCCCCTCATCAGCGTACCGTAGCGAAATAATTGGATCTAGGATGGGATAGATCAGGAACAAGAACTAAAATAAAGCTGGAAAGTACAGTACACAGTACTCAATTAGTGCATTCATGTTCCCATGTGCCACAATTGGGGCCTCAATGATCACAGTCAACACACAGAGCTCTATGTGTACTGCCCGTTTCCACCTGGCAAATACAAACAAAATAATATAGATTTATTGGGGTCAAAATAAAATAAGAAGGTTTAGTGCCATATCCCCAAAAAAACAACTTAGATCCTAGATCCAATTCTTTAGCTACGCTACGCTGATGAGGGGCAATAACTCCGAAACACGTGTCCGTAGCTGCATAGTTGTTTTTTTGGGGATATGGCACTCAAACCTTCTTATGTTCATTATTTTTCTACTACGTACTGGTCAGCTGTATACGCAACGCGTATCCACTTTTTTCCACATGAGAAACAATTTTCTTCGAAATTAAATTGCGGCACACTTCAACGACGTGGGTATCGCTCTTTTTGGAATTCCAGAGCCAGGTTTCAAATTATCTTTTGAGGAATACGCTTTTCTACACTTATCATGAACAGTAACTTCATTAGCATTTTCTATTTGATTCCATTTCTTATCCTCACGTTTCTTGCTGTTTTCTATAAACGATTCGATTCCCTTTTGTTTTACTGTTACAGTCTTGCCCATTTGCAGAGTTCCTTCACATATAAAACAATTTTCTTCTAGCGACATTTTTGATCGGTTTATTTTATATTAATCAACAGCACAACCACAATGATAATGTAAAAATTGCTCACAACCAGTACACTGTATAACTGCGACGACTATTAGCATCAAACTGAACAGCTCATAACTTAATAATAATTTATCTTATAACTTAATAATAATTTTCCAGGTCTTTGAGTATGCATAAAAGTATATAATAATTATATCTAGACCAAAAAAAGTGATAAATACATTTGCTAACGTTGTAAAAATAAGAAAATTATGAAAGATTTACAGCAAGTCTACTTTCAAATGTTCTGCGCAGGCGGCCATTACGCGGCATACGAGTCTGTTGATCGCACATGCGCGTTACTTGTACAGCTGACTGATATACAGCAGAAAAATAATAAATATTTAACTCATGGTAACGCCTTAACTATTCATCGTAGAGATATACCGTCGCGGACTTTTTTGAAGGGGAATTTAACGCTCTATAAAAAATGTTCTGAGCAATTTATCTCTATCTGTTGCCGTTTTCGCAGCGTTTGAAGTTGAACATTCAGAAACATCGATTTTCATCATTTTCACAACTTTAATTGTTTATAAATTAAATTCTTGCTCCAATAACGTACGGCAAAATTGACCATGAGAATTCAAAAACATACTGAATCGAATGGTATTGGTCGGGAATGGTTGGAAATAATCGTTTTGAAAAACCCTTAATTTTACTGGTCTATTGTGCACATTTAAAAACAATGGAATTATGTAAATTATAAAAATTAAAGATTAAAAACTTACCATTCTGGTAAAAGAACTGTACTAGTAGGAAGGGGTGGTTGTGATACTTCTTTTTCTTCTAACTTGCTCTTCCTGTAACAAAAGAGAAACAAGTTTAATATGCATTACAAATTAATTTCATTAAAATAATATCCGCACACTTTAAGGTGATTAGACTGAGTACAAATTAAATGATCGGAATTTTAATTTTATAGACAGTGCACTTTTCTAGTATTGTATTTCAAACGGTCAGTATTATAATATACGGTCAGTGAAAAGTTAAATGGTCGGTAAAATAAAAAACGGTCAATAAAATTAATAATCGGTTAGTAAAATTAATGAACCATCAGTAAAATTAATGAACGATCAGTAAAATTAATGAACAAACAGTAAAATTAAGAACGGTCAATAAAATTAATGAACGATCAGTAAAATTAATGAACGATCAGTAAAATTAATGAACGATCCGTAAAATTAAGAACGGTCAATAAAATTAATGAACGGTCAGTAAAATCGAAAAATTTCCCTTTCATTCCCCTTAAGCCCTTCAACACCAGTTATATTTTTATGAGAGCATGCTCAAGTACCAGAAATGTTGCTCGCAAATCTCGTTTAATTTAGTAAGAATCTTATGCATTGTTATTATTGCATAAATTTTTTTTCATGAAAAAAAAACTGCAGTTACATTTTAATATCCATTACCGTGTAACGAGAGGTTTTGCCCTCGCTATTTTAATTAACTTATTTTACTTTAATGAAACAACAAAATAAAAAACAAATATATATATATTCGTAATTTACCATACAAGAGGCTCATTCAGGGCGTGGTAAGCAAATAATAAACTATACACAATCTTCAAAATTAAAACTACGGAAATTCTTAATTAAGCTCACTTAATGAGTTTGTTTAGGGCGCCACCCGCATTTCTTTTTAGTTTAACTGGTTATACAAAGTTCTAAAAAGTTACACGCACTAGTGCCGTCGAAAGGGGAAAAGAAAGGTTACTTTTCATCGAATTGTCTCGCACAGCTCAGTAGCTAAAGAAAAAAGTCTAGAGGGCTTTCTCCACCTCTAGTTCATAGACAGGCAAATCAGCCCATTGATGCAAATTTATTTTTCAAATTTCCAGCTCGCCTTCAAAGCGGAATCTGGCTGTTTATTACTTAATAGGTACGTATTTGAACAATAATTGGAAGGAAGATAACCTTACCAGCTCACATATATTTCTTAGGTTACATACTTCTTAACTTATCAACCATAACTCCTCAGCCAGACAAAATCTCAAACGTAGTGCTCGTAAAGGCAACGTACACACAACTCACTGCATGGAAGCACTAGCCTTGTCTCGTACCGTCTCAACGTAACAAGGTACAGGAACATAAAAAAAGGTAAGGTAACGTATTCTTATATAGCAGGACAACACCACAGGTCCAGACCGTCGTCTTCGGCCGTGGCTCAGCAGCCTTGACTCCCTTCAAAAACCTAACCGTCCTAGTACCAGCGTTCCCCCTTGTCCCCACATACCGCGGTGTTTTCGCTGGTGCACTAAAGGTCCAGTGGTCGCTTGGATTATATCTAGGATTTACAATTTATTTAAATCGGTTCTAGAATTTTTAAGGTTGACCTCAAACCAATTTATGCAATTAGCATTAATGTGACGCAAGTTAATTATATCTAAAAAATGGACCGTTACAACCGGTGAATCCACACGTGGATATACATAGGATAAAAGGATATTAACATACCTAAAATTGTCGGAATTCCCAGAGCTTATTTCACACCAGAATATCAGCTTTTGGATCAAGGAATTATGGCAGATGAACCATACCTCAAACATGGTCATACCATGCATGTTTAAATTAGGTTTGTTTGTAGAGCAGTTTCCAACCGTTTGAGGCTGTCAGAAGCGTGCGCACATTGTAGAGATGTGCTTGTTCAATCAGAACGTTTGCTAATGCAGAGCTCCCGTTATAATCACATCTCTATAGTCATGAAACTATCACAAATCATCTCTACGAACAAACCTAATATTAAATTAAACACCACAAGTAATACAACCCCCTGTATCACTAAGGACCAAGGTACCTTGTTGGAGAAGGACAGTTAGAGACAAGGACACACCCAATAACGATACTAACAATTTTATAGAAAAAATCATCTGACCGGGGATCAACCCGAACAAATCATCTCTACGAACAAACCTATTATTAAATTAAACACCACAGGTAATACAACCCCTGTATCACTGAAGGTATCTCAAGGTACCTTATGTGGGAGAAGGCTACATGTTAGAGACAATGGACACACACCCAATAACCGAGTACGCTAGGATTAATTTCTGGCTTAGAAAAAAATCCTATCTCTTCGACCGGGGATCGAACCCGAGACTTCAGGGTGAGATGCAAGTGTCTTTACCATTCAACCACGAAGGCACACAACAGTAAAAGTATATAACAGTGCATTTTTTAGAAAATATCCATATATGGATATCACGGTATGCAAAAGCACCTGCAAATATCCACACGTGGATACTTTGGTGCTGAAGGGGTTAAATTTCCTTGTAGTAAAGTAGTAAAATGGCCTTTTTTGTAATTTTGAATATAACACTTTTTGGTTAACATTTGCAGATTTCTTACCAGTTATTGCATATTGACCATTTATTAAATTTTACTGCCCATTATAATAAAAGCATTGACCATAGAAATATTGGTCAAATAGTTATTTTACTGACCGAAAATCCCATTTTAACTGATAAAATTTTATAAATATACTGAGCCTTTTGTAAACAATAAATACTGATCACTGATCAGTTTATTACTACTCGACTAAAATTGCTATTTTAGTGAATTTATGCATCTAATAGCTTTATCCTCAAACCAACGCGATATAGCGGGACCGGGAACGGAAGCGAACTTGACGCGGGATGAATAGTATATTGTATAACGAGCACGGAATGGTACTCATTTTTTACCAGTATGAGGTTTGCTTCATAAGAGTAAAGCAGTGGGCCTTCTGCGCGAGTTATACACTATACTTTTTCTACGACTAAGTTTGTTATGCCTTTAAATTATTATTAACAATATTAAATTAACGTCATTATAACAATTATTAAGTATAATTATTGTTTGTGAATTATTGCATGTTTTTTCAATGGTTTAACTGTATGTTTTCTAATTTTCTCGTTCTTGAACTCGATGGTATGTTTGCTGAGTTTTTGTTTTCGACTAAATTTAAAATTGGTTAACTACGTCGTATTTATTTTTCAACGAGTCATCGATGTATCATCCTTCGGCGACTGCGGTCGATTACCACCCACCTTTTTAATGAGGTAATGTCATCAACGAGGATTGTCGCAGAAGATCGGCGAAAACAGTGGCCAGTATATAATTCCGGGTTTGGAAGTTTTAAATGTGCAGCAATTTGTTTTCCCATATTTCCCAATTTATTTATACCCACTTTCTGGACGGTGCATTTTCCATTCTGATAGTTCAGAAAGAAATAGGAGTCGTTAAGATTTTGTGGACGAAGATCCGCATATTTTTTAAAAAATTTCATAAAAATGGCCGGTTATAGTGAATTGTCTAGTAGTTTTTGTTTTTGTGTGAGGTATTTTAACTAGCACTGCTGAACCCAAATCCTTAAAATCAGTGACCTTCATTTTATGCAACTCTTGCCTGCGGCAAGCACCCATGATTCCCATAATTAGTACAACCTGCAAAAAAATATATATATAAATCCAGTATTCGGCTATATTCATAACATACCTTTGTTAAAAGATATTGTTTATCTGGTGCTTCTTTAATGAATTTGTTAATTTCGAGTGATGTGAACATTTTTGATTTTGTTGGTCGAAAACCGTCTGCGTTTTGCTTCAAAAATGCTCTCAATTTTGTGTAGTTTGTTATATTCACACTGTTATTAATGTTGAGAGTCGCTCTTAACATCGAATATTTTGACCATAAAGTGGAAGCTTTAAATTTCTTTGAAATTTCGCCAAAATAATCCATTAGAACATTTTCGGAAAATGAATTTGTGTTGTGCTTCTCTCGCCAATCCATGAATAACTTGTATGTATTTGTATATTTCTCCTTCGATATTTCTGGTATTAAAGTAACCTTTGCAGCTTTGACGATGTCGGGTGATGTTAATTCTAGTTCTCTTTCGCTGATATTTTCCATATTTTGTTTAATATTAAATCGCGTTTTTATCTTTTTATAAAAAACTTCTGACGACTCGGTTTTGTTTGTATTTTACTTTATGTTGCTATAGCAGTCCTCTCACAGCTTTTTTGATTTAATTGTACCTGATTTACAATGAATTGATTGTGATTTTGTTATAATCGAGTTGTCATATCAACCCGTGCGAAATGTAAATGCGTATACAATGTTTTAGCTAGATTTACTAAGCACATAATGAGAAGATTTCTTACAATTAGTAGAAGAATTTGTATGTCATGTCATAAACAATAGAGGCCAACTTTAATACAGGAGCAGAGTGTACAGTAAATGTATTTTAGGGGTCTAATATATTCACTCTATATTTTACAACTAAAAATCGATTATTAACCAGTACCAAATAACACAAAACTTTAAAATTACTTAAAAACAGATTAAAATGACAGACGTCGTCTTACAGAATACAATTTGCTATCAAGACGGTGATAGATCGGGCATCGATCGGGTTTCTTCGTGTTGCGTTCATGATTCTGACCAATAGGAATAAAACCAGCCATAATATTTACGTACGTCGCGTATCAAGCTGGCGAAGAAAGAAGACGAAGACAGAAGAGCGCCAGAAGAGGCCCTAGCCAGCAGGGTTCATCAGCCAGGACCCAGGGAGGTTGACCGAAATCTTCGGCACCGCTCACATTTGTGAGTGGGGCCGTTCGTAAAGTAAGTTAACCCGCCCTGCACGAGGCCGGTCCAGGTCTACAGCGATGACTAGGGTAAAAAGGCAATAGTCCTGCCTGGCCCCCTAGCATCCGAGACCGTCATCATGCCAAATGGATATTGGCGCGGGGGCGTCGCGTAGGATGTAGATGAATCGGACATCTTTTTATGTTTTGTTACTCATCTTCTAGTATTATTAATCTGGAGGCTGAGACATATGAACATCTATATCCCAAGTTATGTTCACTATCAGGCAGTTAATTTTATCCTCATACGCTCAGATCGCGCTCGCTCGCAAGTAAATAGTTATCTCGGTGCATTACGCTCTTAAAAATGTTTTATCTAATAAAAAAATTCCAAAAACGCAGAAATAATATATGGCATTTTCTTATCAAAAAAATTATATTAAAAATTGTTCATAATTATAACACTGGCGTATTTTTCCAGAAAACTTGACGCGTGTCAGTTTTAATCATCTCAGAAAGTGGAGATCATTAAAATACAGTTTTAATCATCTCCAGGTGATGTCAACTTTGTTAGCGAAACGCACGTCAAGTGAAGTATATGGTGTATTGTGGAAAACTACGTCAATATTATCTTCACATCACAGGTTCCAATCTACTTCTAGATGTTCTGAATCATCCCAAATGGCCTGATTCAAAATTTGGATAAAAACAAAAAAATAAAAAATTTAAAATGTTGCTGTTTTATTAACAATTATCAAAAAATGCAAATCAAATTCTGAAATAATAATAAAAACATATATATATATATATATACATATACATATATATATATATATATATATATATATATATATATATAGAGAAGGAGTCCGTCACGGGTTTAATTACGAACAGTAAAAAAAATGAATAATTATCGGGTATGCCCGCATAAAGAAAAATAGCAAGGTGTAAAGAATGCAAATTGCAAATGGCAGAAAGATGCAAACCGTGGACACGTGTTTCAGACTAATTGGTCTTCATCAGCACGGTGTAGCTGAGTTAAAATGATGGACAAAACTCAGAAAAGACACAAAAGGAAAACCACTGACAGGGAGCCAGTCGCACCTTTGTGGCTTCCACTTGGATGACTCCGGTATGGGAGCGACGTCCAAGTATCGCAACGCGGCAACTATAGCTACCTACGTGGAATTCTGGACCCAGGAAATGAATACGTACAGAGAAGGAGTTCGTCGCGGGTTTAATTACGAACAGTAAAAAAATGAATAATTATCGGGTATGCCCGCATAAAGAAAAATAGCAAGGTGTAAAGAATGCAAATTGCAAATGGCAGAAAGATGCACGGTGTAGCTGATATATATATATATATGCGTGGGCGCTACATAACTTTGTTATTTTAAATGGAACACCCTGTCTATTGAATTTTTGAATTCCTTGGTTAATATTAGGTAGAGTTTATTAAATGTACATGGTGTTTAAATCTTACCGTTTTCGAGATATTCAGTTGTTTTTGAAAAAAATCACGATTTCAGCTCTCTAAATGAGGCTAGATAGCATCTAAACCGTAAGAGTTAGAAACGTGCAGTTTTCACAGTTCGTTTTGGCATAAATTACTCTATCTTGTCATCTATGAGCAAAACGTGTACGTTATTCAGGCTCGGAAATACTGAGACCTACATTTAATAATCTTACGAACTGAAAAACTTTTTTTTTTTCAAATAGAATGACCCATATTAATTGTCATGGGTGAATGCAAAATTAAATGCCCTTTCGACTGATATAAGTTTGTCCCTGCTTATCTCTAACAGTTTTCCAGAAAAATCAGGTCAAAAAAGAACCTGATTTTCCAGGAAAACTGTTAGAGATAAGCAGGGACAAACTTATATCAGTCGAAAGGGCATTCAATTTTGCATTCACCCATGACAATTAATATGGGTCATTCCATTTGAAAAAAAAGTTTTTCAACTCGTAAGATTATTAAATGTAGGTCTCAGTATTTCCGAGTCTGAATAACGTACACGTTTTGCTCACAGATGACAAGATAGAAAAATGTAATACAGAAACTTGACCCTTATGCTCATCGACCAACATAAATGCGACATTTTTGACAGAACACAGCACAGAATTTGATTTTATTTTTTCTCCCTTGAAAGAAATATTTACGAACTTTTATTTACCATGCACTAAATACGGGGTGATTTACCTTAACATGCGGATAATTATTCAGTAGGCTGTCACCACCAAAAATAGTCAAAAAAAAAGTAAAATTAAAAAAAGATGTCAAAAAAAATTTACCTTATGCGCCACACCATATTCTGTGTTAGCCCCAACCGCTGACTAATAACACGAGTACTTATTGAGGGATTTTCTTCCAGTAGTTGCAGAACTTCTTCATCAGCTCTAACAGGACGGTTTACTGCACGTTCCCTGTGCCTTGGTAAACAAGATCCGGTGTCTCGGACACGTTGTATTGCGCCAAAAATCGTTCTTTCGTTTGGCTGGCGCCTGTCGGGAAACTTCCTCTTGTACTCTCGTACACACTTCGCAAGATTTTCATTCACTGCACCATATGTCAATATCATATCACAGTATTCCTGCGACGTAAACGCTGGCATTATTGAACCGTATCGATCTAAGAAAATAAATCGAATTTGATACACACTCAACTAATGTCGCAAAAAGACTGACCGAGTACACAAAACATAAAGAAAGAAAGCTAAATCAAGCAGGAGGATGGAAGCAGCTGTGACGTTTAGCACCATATTTGCCGGCAAGCGGGGGAACGGGGAAATGGGAACTAAATGAAATATGTGAGTGGTCATACGAAAAGGGACTTGGAAGGAAAAAAGTAAATTCCGAGATAAATGCGTTTAAAGTTAGACTAAAAATTAATCGCGATCTCGATATATGCTTATATTGCCTGCTATGTTCATACATTGAACTCTATCTACGAACGATAGAGTTCAATGTGTTCATATTAGCTCACTTTACCGTATTATTATTGTCAAGTGGATCATCGAATGACGCGGGTGCAGCGGGGAGGCTGTCTTTACTTCCGTGCTGTTGACTAGTAGTGTGTGTTTCGCAGTAAAACTGGAAAACTCATTTTGTTCCCTCCAGGTCCCTATTTGTATTACCACTCACATATGTAGTCAAATATTTATTTATTTATTTACAAGGGCCCGCCCGGCTTTTCCATTTCATGTCACATTTATTTGATATAAGTTCCGTGGAAACAATTATTAATATATTAATTTGTTTCTCTGAAATTTATCTACCAAATAAATTTAATAAGAAATAGAAAATGGGCCCTTAAAATTTAAATGGCAAAACAATTTAAAGAAATGCGTTTTCACCTTTTAAATATTGTATTACATGATTCCAATATAAGAGTAGACAAGAAAATAAATAACATTTTATTTAATATTTATTGCCAAATTACATGTTAACAATTGCATCGTAATAAACACTGTTACAGTTCACACTCTGTAACTTCGACCAACAAATTTTCTTCTCCCTCTTTTGGACCAGAACAAAAATAGGCATCACATTTTTTGTGTTCTCCGAATATGTGGTCCAAACTATTGAGGACATCCCTCTTGAAAAAAAAGTAATTTATCGGCCAGCGGACGTTCCTCCCTAGACCTATATTCAGCTGCCTTTTTTTATGGCAATTCAGAATTTGAGAATACTGTTTTCCAATTTTTTTCTTAACTTCATTGGGATTAATTTATTGGCAGAATTTCTGGGAGATTTAGCTGTTTCTTTTAGTTTTTGACAAAAATTTCTAAGAAGATGGTTAACACATTCAATTTTTTGTACTAACTTCGTCCCATATGGTTTAAGTTCCTAAAGTTTTTTTGTTATACTGCTGTCTCCATCTCCTACCAATTTGGTGTATTTCAGGCCATGCAGCTGAACACTGGTTCTGAAACCTTCTAGAATTATATCAGGTTCCATCGAAGTTGAAGAACCAGCCCAGTTTTTAAAACATTTATGTTCCATGGCCGGCTCGCCTTTCTTTTCTGCCGTTGCACAAATGCAGCAGTATTTGTTTCGCACTCCTAGGAAAATAACTTTTTTTGTTGCTTCTCCTATAATACAGGCAACTCCAGAGTGCATCATAATTGGTTTTATATGACCTTTTGCTCCAAGCTCCGTCTGAAATAACTGTAATGCAGGGAATCCCGTCTTTATCAACATCCTCTTTTTCTTTTGCAATATCTGCTTCTTCCTTTCCAGCTTTCTCAATTTCTTCCCAAGCTGTATCATGTATTATGGTTCCAATGTTTATATGCTCCAACTGATAGACAGTGGGAGTCATTGGAGGAATGTTCAGACATGAAGAAAATTCTTCTAATTGAGAAAAACCACATCCAATTGATATGATACCTAAACATATTGATAAAATTATATAACGTAACATAACAAACATTTCGGTTTAATTCCAAAGAGAGAAAAATAACAGTATGATTTGAACAATTTTTTTTTAAATGGAAAATTTAATCATGTTTAACTGTTACAAATGGTGAATTTTTCGACCACTGAACTGACAAATATGGTGCTTTTCTTTTTTAAAAACATTGATTCATTATTAAAAGTGACAACTTTGTGTGTGAAGTGAAGAATTTCATTTATTTTTTGATTTCATGCAGACTTGGTAACACTGGAAATTCAGTAATAGACGCTCTATATTCCTAGCAATCATAGTGCTGAGATGGGGGATTCAAAATTATTTCACTTTTTTTTTTGAATTTTTGAATTTCAAGAATTGTTTATGTGGTAGTAAGCCGCAAGGAAGCAAAATAAAAACTTACATTTTTATAAGGACATACAGATTTAATTACATGGATGGCATTTTTAAAAACACCCTGTATATTCGAATACCCACCTAAAGTAGCAGCAGAATTTATATCCATTTGACCCGTTTCCTCATCTGTTTTCACCAATGTATTTTCTCCACACATGTTACATTCGATGGTAATTACTGATTGAAATCCCAATCTTCTTTCCTTGACAATTTCACAGTTCTCTAGAGTGCATTGAAATGAAAGTACATGTTTTATTTGCTGAATTTGTTTCCAGAAAAAAGATATATCTATTATTCTTCTGCCAGTGATACCGAAGGTACTCTCAGGAATATCTGGCTCTATGAGATATTCATCTGATTCATCTGAACTATTATTACCCATTATATCGTCATTCTGGATATCACTTATTTCTAGATCATTTTCAAAACTGAATTCGGCCAACGTCTCGCTTTGGTAAGTTAGGTCTTCTTCAAGTCGAGAATGTTCTGGTAGAACGGAGTTAGCTTTTCTCCATCTTTTTTTTACAGCTCTGTAAATAATTAAAATAATTTGGAACATATCCATATTATTTAAAAATTCTCAGTTACTTACCTTTTACGAGTCAAAGTTATTGAAGCTCCTGATTTACGTTTGTTGCCCATTCTATTTAGATCACGTGGCTGATTTTAATTCGATTCGAAAATAATAATGCACAAAATTGATAAATAATTCAGCTTGGTTTCGCACCCCTGTAACTGTTTCAGATTTGGACAAATAAAGTTTAGAATGGATAATCGTATAGGGCTAAAAATAAATTTTGCGTATTGGCATAAAAATGTCATCTTGCATATTTTTGCATTTTTGATTTCTTCAGTGAATTCTAGTGCAACTTAATTTAACATCCTCTATACTTAACAAAATTCAATTATTTTGCTGATAGACAGTTGAACATCTGTTATTCATAGCGGCATTTATACTACTGTAGGTTTTTTAGTTTTGGAGACAAAAAAATAAATTGGAAATGGATGTCGAAAGTAGAAACATAAAATTTGACATTTTGAAATGAGTTCAGTGTGTAATTTTTTAATGCAAGTAAGTATATATTTTATTGTTTATTTCAGTTGTGAAGTTAATTTTTGTTTCATAGTAAAAAAATAACGTACTGCTGTACATGGTATTCCATTCAAGAATTACGCTTTGAGATCACTTCTGAACCTTTGAAAATGACGAAAAAAATAATTTATGCCAATAATATCCATTCCGAATCCAGTTTTGTATATCCAAAAATAACAAAGTTACCGTGCGACTACCACCGTATTACAGAAAATCAACTGTTAATATCTTCAAACAAATCAAACAATTGAGTTTGGGTTATAAGTAGTAGTGGAATTAATTATAGAATTACTAACTGTAGGGGTGCGAATACGAATCTGAATAAAAAATTACCCGGTAGGTATACACAAGTCACCAACCACTACAATACACTAAAATAAGACCAATTAACAACTTATTTGAGAATCTATCAAAATGAGAATGTTCACTTATTTATATATTTACGTCGATTAGGTAAAACTACTACTAGCACAGAGTTTTGAATTCTGTGTTACTGGCTTACACAAAATACTACGTATGCACTGAGTACAAAAATGGAGAGTAGGAGTGTTACGAGATCCGTAAACCAAGTCGCATGCCCCTGCCGACTGAGGACGGAAGGAAGCAGCCAAGGGTGGAGGGGAGGATCACATCAGGCGACCCATTCCTTAGCACGATGCACTTAGATGTTTACGTACTTGTTTTAAATTCGCGACTCAGAGGCGTATCATTGCACGTTTTACCACAAAAAAAAATATAATAAATTACCTCGGATTGCTCTAAAATTTTGCAAGTGCTTTCCCACTTGGTAGAATAGTACACCTTTATTTTCTGCATCTTAAGGTAAATCACCCTGTATGTTAGAATATATAAAAGTATAGCACATTATAGTAACTTTATCTTTATTATTATTAACAAAATTTCTATAGCGCACTGTATTGTATATATTCTAACATATTTTGTGCATTGTGTATGGTAAGTAAAAGTTCTGAATATTTCTTTCAAGGGAGAAAAAAAATCTGTGCTGCTATAAATGTCAAAAATATCGCCTTTATGTACATAAGCATAAGGGTTAAGTTCCAGTGTTACATATAGGACCAGTATCCTAACCTATATAGATTCTAATTAGGTTACGTCACAACTAGATTAGGTTTCAATAAAAATTTAAAATGTTTTATTTTATTCTGATAATCAAATAATGAATGCAAATCAAATACTGAATCAAAAATCCTGAAATAATAATTAACAATAACCCCCGATATTATCAACATTTTAAAGGGGCCTTTAACTTAAAAGGGAGTTATTACCAGCAATACCAGCAAAACTTAAATCGAGATATACATACGATAACTATTAAACCTAATTTTTATTTAAACTATATGATTGCTATCCGATATTTATAGTTACTTTCTAATACATTGTCTTGTCACTAAAACTCTATTGAAGTTACAGATCTCTTTAAAATGTTTATAATAACGGGGGTTAGTCTATCACAACTGTAAAATGTAATCAATAATCAAGGAACATGTAACAATTTTTTACCGAAAATCTCACCTAAGAAACCAATCAGCATCGAGAACTACAATCTCTTGAGATCGTATGGTGTAAAAAGAACACAACTTTTGTATCATAACTTTTTATTCTAAAACACGTGTAGCTAAGAGAAATACTTAGTGCCACTTAACAAGATTAGAATCTCCTCTTCTTCTTTTTCGAAATGTATGAGACGTAATAGTACAAGAAGTTTTAACTTTCGACATCTTATAGCTTTTCTTTTTCACAGAATTCATAATTCAAAATATCTATCACAACACCTAAAGATAAATAATACTAAAACTAAATCCTTATGTTGTGTTAAAGTTTTACCTCAATTTTGTCCACGATGATGTCACCAAACAGGTATAAAGTACCTACTCAGTACAGGACAAAACAATATCCTGACTTATTTACTATGAATTCGTCGATTTGTCGATTGAAATCTTAAAATCATGCCCGTAATTATTATCCACTAATTATTGTAACTCACCTACCATGTTTTCATATTTGTACACTACCTTTTGTACGAACTCGTAAATCGGAGTAAATGAGAAAGCACGGGGAAAGGGGCTGTGGCACGATAGTCAGTCACATTTTGTATTTAGGGGGCTGCACGAGCTTGACCGATTGCTTCCCTACATAGTTTTTTTAAATGAAAACTGTTATATAACATGTATGGGTATAGAATGTCAAATTTTAAGTTGAATGTTATAATTTATAAATAAAATTAGGAGTGAGGACCCGTGTAGTCCATAATACTACTTACTGGTTTAAATAACTCTTTATTAATGCTACCGGTTTCGTGATATTTATACTAAAGTTTACCACATCTTCAGGAACAAGAAAAATTGTTAGAAAACATTAGAAGAAATAAATTGAAGAAAAAAATGAAATATAAGGTAAAATTGTAAATATAAAACTACGTTAAAATACAAATTCAAGTTTGTCCACATTTAAAAGCAATATACAGCCAAAAAAAAACTCACTTTGAAAAAATTAATTTTAGACTGTAAAGTTAAAAGTTAAAACAAATTAAACTGTCTCAATTTTTCTCTGTTCATAGACTAGGACGGTAATGTGGGGACCCTATCTTAAAATACATATAAAGTGGTCTTTCAGTTATATGTCACCATGTGAGGTTTCTTAGTACTATATTTAATAAGAATTAATTGAAAGTACATCTAAAATTCAAAAAATAGCTCAACAAATAAATCAATAAATAAATAAACTTTCTAGAGGTTTTGGGCAGCATGATGTAATTAACAGGGGCGGACTGGGAGGGGGGAAATACAGATTTTCCTTCATACAATTTTCCATTTATAAGAAACATTACACAACTTGTAAACTTCTTTATGGTTTATTTGAAGGGTTGGAGGCCACAGTAAGGTGCAGATATAAAATAATAATAAAAAAGAAATTGGAGGATATAAATTAGGTTAAGCATTATGGGATCAAGGTTTTTATTTTTTAATGGCAGGAGGGGTAGTTTTTGTATTTTCTGAAAGAGATTATTTCTATGACTACAAAAATGTACCTATCATAAGTCTGGGGTTGCATAAGATGGTATCATTTCGTAGCACACTTCGTAGTTTTCGAGAAAAAAAATATTATTTGTAAGTTGTAGCGAATCCCAGTTTGTATTTTTTTCATATGGAGAACCTCCTACGAGTTTTAGGGAAAATTTGATAATAGGGCTGAAAAGAGCGTCTTTTATTTAGAATAATGTGAAAAATTCAAGTGGCACACTTCGTAATATTCGAGAAAAAAATGTTCCTTGCTAACTTCACATTTCACTTTTTTACATATTTTGGGATTCCTACGGGTTTTTGAGAAAAACTGATAGATGGACTGAAAATAACGCCTTTTGTTTAGTATAATGTGAGAATTACAGGGTGGCATACTTCCCCATTTTCGAGGTAATAGTGTATAAGGAGTGAATATATTTTAATAACAACCATTGGCGGAAAAGCATAAAACATTTTTAGTGAATTGTCGGCCTCTTATAATTGTCTCGGAGACCATTACTATCAGAGACGTTGCTAACTCAGAAACGTTTCTAACTTCACACACGTTTTTTTAATTGATTTTGGATAAACTATATTACCGAATTTAAGTCAAATATCGAAATCACAAACATTATATTTCGCTTATTGTCGAATGAGAATTACCCATATGGTTCTAAGTAACAATCTATTGTTTTTGCTGGAGAACGAATTTAAATTAAGATTATAATTTCTATAAAATCACTTTGATTCCATCTCTATATGTGAAACGTGTGGAACGAAGTAATTCAGTATTTACTTGACATGATGATTGTAGAATGGTTTAGATTTACCCAAAATTGTAGGAGTTATAGGAAGATTAACTAATCTTTGCATTTGTCCTTAGAACTATATGACTGTAAAGTATATTTTAGTATAAAAAATTCAAATATAGTATAAATTTTAGTAACTTTTATTCATTAAAGAGACGGTAGAAAACGTATAAATAATCTTCAGGGTAATGAAAAACATAAATTGTAGCAAATAGTTACATGATTTTAAGTAGGATCATATAAAAATTAAGTTTATGACGCTATCTTTCATTCAATAGTGAAATTTTGTAGCCAATATATTTACAGTAGGTTGTGATAAAAATCTCAGTTTTGAACAAATTGCCGCTTACAACCTTATGGTTCTCATGCGACGTTATATCATGATGGAAGGTAAATGAATAAAACATTATTAATCAATCATTGTTTTGTTCAATTGTATAATATTAAATTGTAACACACAGTGGTGGTTCGTGGGTCAAGAGATAGGGAGGTCAATTAGAAAAGTTTACTGTATTAGGTACCTACCTTTTAAACTCCAAGTCGATCCCCCGGTCTTTTTGAGATGCAAAGTGGTCAATTACTTTTTCATTAAAGTCTTTTATCTTCTTTATTAATGGCCTTTCTATGGTAAGCATAGCTAAAGAAGATAACCTTTCCTGACCCATGGTATTTCTTAAAAATGTCTTTATTCTTTTTAAGGTGGAGAAACAACGTTCACTTTCGACGGTAGTCATAGGGAGAGTACACAAGATTTTTAACAGTTTGACACTTTCAGAAAAAGTATCGCACAAATTATTGTTAATAAAAAGCTGTAACAAAGCAATTGCACCTTCACTATTGGAAAAATCTTCTCGGCTATATAATACTTCTAATTCAGTTTTAAGTTTCAAATGATTTATGACTGGATACTCCGTTTTAACTAATTTAAACATATCTTGAGGAAAGCATTTTTTATAATCTTTAAATCGATCTGCGTGAAATAACTGAGACACTGCTAAATGATTACTGAAGCCAAACCTGTTTTTGATCTCAGATGTAATTATATCACAAACTTTTAATGAAATTCTCCTTTTTGATTCTTCCGTTTCACATCTCTGGGCAGACTGCATGGATGTCTCCTCCAAATATTTATTCAAAATTTTATTTCTGATGTCTTCAATTTTACTATTAAAAACACCAATACACTTATTTACTGTTATGACATCGATATTACATTTTTTGTAATTGATTGAACAATATATCACAATGAGGCATAACTAAATGAAAAAAATTTAACCAGTAAAGAAAATCTTCATTTTGTAAGTAGTTTTTTAAACCAATAGCTTGGTTTAGAGTGTTGTTTTCTGATTCATTATCAATGATTTTTTCTAAACAATCTAATAATTCTGTTCGATAGGTATAAACAGTCTCTATACACTTTGTATTAAAATTCCATCGTGTTGGAGCCGCTTTAGGTAATCTCACCTTAACAACATTATCTAACACGGCTATTCTTTTTGGCGATTTTCCAAAGAATGAAGAAAAGCCATGTAAATTAGCAAAAAAAATTTTTATGCTTTTATCCTGACTTGATGCTTTTTGTAAAATTAAATTTAGTGGATGAGCGTAACAATGAATAAAATTTGCTGAAGGATAACTTTTTTTAATTTTGGCTTGTACACCTCCAATAGCACCACTCATTACTGATGCTCCATCGTAACTTTGTGCTATCAATTTTTCAGGACTTTCATTAATTTTCAGACATTCTAACTCTTTTAAAATTACATTTGTCAAATGCTGCGATGTCGTTCCTTGAGGCTGAATAAATTTCCAAAATCTCTCACATACAGCACCGTCTAAAACGTATCTAAACACAAAAACTAATTGTACTTTATTGGAACTATCTGTGGTTTCATCCACTTGAACTGCAATGAAGTCAGATTGATTAATTTCAGATATTACTTCTTCGTGAATAATCGCCAGTATCGAATCTAAAAGTTCATTTTGAATTGCCTTCGAAGTGTCCTTAAACACAGTACTGTTTTGCAAATGGTCTTTAAAAATGGCATCTAGTTCAGATACAAAATTTACTAGACCTCGAAATATTCCCGGGTTATCAGAGGACTCAGTTTCGTCATGTCCGCGTAGTGCTAGCTCAAAAGCTCCACAGAATAATATACAGTCTATTATTTTATTTAAAATATATCTATTTTTAGAAACATTTTCGCTGTAAGCTTTTAAACTTTTTCTATAGGCACTGTCTAACTGCATTCTAATATCAACTATACCAAGTGTTGCTAGACTACAACAGTTATTCATATGACTTGATGCGAGCGAATGTTTCTGTACTTTTATTTTTAAATGTTTCAAGTCAGTTACACCTATTTTGGACCATACAGGATCAGGATTATCACCAAATAACAGGCATGGGAAACAAAAAAATGCATTTTTTACCTCGCATCCGCAAATCCACTCGGATAAATCGTACATTGAATTTCGAAAATACCTATTAACTTCTTTTTTTCTTATCAAGACATGTTTGCTTTATCGTCATAATAGGTTTTGGACGGCCACCACCTTTGAATTTCACTCGGTCTTCATAACCCAACTTATGTCCATCTTTCAGTTTTAATATATTTTGTACAACACTCATATTTAACAGTAAACACCAACAACACTGTTTTACTTAATTTCACAAGTAGAGATTTACTAATAAAATGTTAACAAATAAAAACATTAGAAACAACGCGACAGAATTTACCAACCAACACGTACCTACTCAGCAATAGCAATAAGACTGCCATGCCGGGGTACGGGGTATGCGACTTGTTCTACCGACCTCAACATCAGAGATGAAGTGCGTTCATGCGCACTGGCGGTTCTTCTATAGGGTCATTTGGTCAATGACCTCCCACATACAAATAAATAAATAGAGCTATTCATTTTCTGAAGTTTAAAAATATATAATATATATATTTTTTATAATCTTAAAAATATATATATTACATATTTTTAAATTTCAGAAAATGAATAGCTCTATTTTTTATTTGTATGTGGCGTGGCAGGTCATTGACCAAATGACCCTATAGAAGAACCACCAGTGAGGGCATTAAAGAAATTTCTTAATAGACAACAAATAGTATCAAAATTAGAATATTATAAGTTAACTCTTAACAATAAACGGCGTTATTTAAAAAAAAAAATTAAAGAAGACAACAAATTATAATTTTTCCTGTTAAATAAACCTTGAAAATTTTTGTGCTTATCCGGAACGCAATATTCGGTGGCACGAATCACAGACGAGGTGGCGATCATGTGATAGCACAACCAATCACAAAATAATATTAATTAAATTAGACATTTGACAGTTTATTCAGAAGCCATTTTAAAGAGATTTGTTTGAAATATTTGTGAAATTTTATATTTATATAAACTCAGTTTATACTAAATAAAGTGTTTATTATATCGTAAGTAAAAATATTTTTATGGTACCTATTGATGTTTTATTTATGTAATATAAAAAAGTCTAAATTCCATAAAACCTTCAGTTCGTCCATTAGGTTTTAATGTTTTGACTCGGTTTTATTATTATTAATTTTTGGAAAATCAGTGATTAAGATACACTGTAGTCGCTGACTTAAATAATTTCCTTATTGTATATGGCGAGTTCTAACCGAAACTGTCTTTTAAATATTTTAGGTTTTGAAGGTCAGTAACCTTACGATGACAGAGCCGGTGAAGTTTTCAAAGTTCTGTAAATTCTGGATTTGTCTTTTATCTATACTTATGGAGTAAGTTGTAATATTTTTTATACATGAAACTATGTGATAATTTGTTTAACGAAGAAATTGCATTTATTAACATAAATAAAATACTCTATTTAACATCATTTACATATGTAGATAAAATAGTATATTTTAATATTCCAAAAATTGAACCGTAGTATCTATATTCTTAATATATTATGTTAAAATGAATATTATATACAAACTGGCCTGTGACTAGTTGTAAAGTTACATTTATCCATTAGTATATGTATCTGTCATGTGAAACTAGTCGTCCTTATAACTACAAACTTATGTTTGAATTATGTTTATTTTTATATTATTATACAGAGAAATTAACACAAATTTGTGTGCATTATATTAGTCACAGTGGGTAAAGTAATCAACCTGATTTGATCAAGACATATTCTCATTATGTAGGTACTGATTTTTGCATAACGTAATTTTATCTCAATTTTTAAATAAAAAAATATGTTCTTGCCATCTTTATAAAATAAACAACTATAATGAAAAAACCCATTTCTCCACATAATTTATCGACAGACAGAACCAACTGCAGGCAACTGTGTCGGTCAATAACTATGAGAGATTCTATTGTTTATTAGTGATTGGTATTAAAAAAAGCATGCAAAATGGGATTATTTTGTAGTTGTCAAATTAGGTGCTTATGCTTAACCCTTTATTTTTTTAAGTATGCTTTGTTAGTGTAACACAGTCTGACACCTGCACTAATTTCAGTTCCATAAAAGATGGTTGCCTTGCAGTGATTTTAGACCTTAAAATACAATACAATTACTATAATCCTATAAGTATATATTTATATTGTTTTAGGATGTATGATACAGGCTAAAGTGATAATGGGGTGAATCGATTTAAGAGGAATGTAACTAACCATGAAATGAGTTAATTCAACGATCAGTATGTAATAACAAAATTTTAATGTTTCAATATCAACAAAAACTAGCAACATTTACTTTAGGTACCTACATATAATATATCGTATATTAATTTGTCTCGAGTCATATATTGTCTCTTAAATAGTAGATATATATTTTCAGTACCTATTTATGGGCATTTTAGGTATTTCTTAAGCAATATATTTTATGCACTCATCTTAATCTTTTTCTGTCCACAAAAATAATTCTTAGAAAATAGTACATTTCATTTTTAAATTACTGCCGCCTGCGATTTCTGATCTAATTTTTTTTAATATTTAAAAATGTGTGTTTTTTTAACACGTTTTATTAGCTTCACTTGTATGTTTGCTTGTTTGTTTGTAACCGACTCTTTGGACTCGATTTTAACCCACTTTAAACGGACAGATTTAATTGAAACTTTGTACACTTATTAAGAACCGGTAACAATACAATAATTTGATAAGTTTATATCATTATCCTGTTCAGGATCGCCAATCCTTTCCTCACGTATCCCTGCGTGAAAGCAAAGGCTTAATATGTCAGTAGATTCCATAATTGTTAATTAGCCCGGTGGTCGAGTGGGTTAAGGCACTCGACGCGAAACGACAGACTCATCCGGCGTGAGTTCGAACCTCACGGCTGAAATAAAAATTTATTTTTTTTTTCAGAAATATCTGTTGGATCGTAATATGTTATAATATCAGCATCAATAAGCAATATAAATATAGTTTAAAACAACTAAAAAACACGCTTTCATAGCACATCAAACTAAAAAGTTAAAAATAAATATAGTTTAAAAAAACTAAAAAACACGCTTTCAAAGCACATCAAACTAAAAAGTGAAAAATAATTATTAATATAAACTGAAAATAATAATGAACGAAAAATACTAGTATTATTGTGAAAAAAGCGTGGGGTGCTCGATATACGAAAAATATTGCAGAAAGCACCCCACGCTTTTTTCACAATAAATCTAGTATTTTTCGTTCATTATTATTTTCAGTTTATATTAATAATTATTTTAAACTTTTTTAGTTTGATGTGCTTTAAAGCGTTTTTTGTGTTTTTAAACTATATTTATTAGTTTATTTTAGATTATAAAATTACATAGTAAATATTGAACATGTCTGAGCTTATAACAGCTTCTTGTATCATAGGAAGGTTACGATATAAAAATGGATCTGGATGACAATTTTGACGAAAGTAATCAAGCCACTGCGTATGTTGTAGGTTATATTCTCAGAAAAATAAATGTGCCTGAATGTGCAAACTGTAAGGAACATTTATACAAATCGCACGAATTCGCGCGAAAAAAC
This sequence comes from Rhamnusium bicolor, assembly GCA_029963845.1. Lineage (NCBI taxonomy): Eukaryota > Metazoa > Arthropoda > Insecta > Coleoptera > Cerambycidae > Rhamnusium > Rhamnusium bicolor. Next base: position 212,948 of record JANEYF010004560.1, read on the forward strand.
AAACTCACGAAAACAAATGCAGGTGATTACAGTATAAGCGAATAGTCGACCTAATCGTCAGTTGCCGCTTTAAAGTTCAAACAGGTTTGTTTTTTTCGCGCGAACGACGCGAATTCTGTTTGTTTGCTAGTAATATGGATAGATAATATTCATAAAACTTTATTGGTTGGTTTACTAATTCTTCAAAAATTTGAAAAATATTCAGTCAAATGACGATTTACGAATATTTCGTTAACCCAGTACTGCCTTTTGCTTTGTTCAAATGCACACACTTTCAAGAACGAGTTCTCTGCTAAATAAAATTCTCCTTCAACATCCATGTTCTTAATTTTTTTAAATGTAACCGTTTACTACACTCTCACGCTCTAGATAAAATCGCTTTGAATCGCGTTTAACTGAAAATACCAGAAACCACTTCTTCTTCGCTAGAATTCGCCTGATTTCGCGCGAACAGTAGTTCGCGCGAAGTCGCTTGCACTGTAACCGTAGCCTAATCTACATATTGATGCTCAAGAAACAATACCTCTTATCTTGAAATTAGCAATTTTACAGGAAACAAAAAAACTAACGAGTTATTTTATTACTTGCTCTTATACAAGGTATTCATTTAAGTAGTTTTTTAAGTGTCAGTATTAATTTTGGAGATACAAGCTATTGGGAACTGTTGGATATAGGAGTGGATATCAATTTAAAATCATAAATCAAGTTGTGGCAAAGATGGAGATATGAGGTATTGTTTCTTAAGCATCGATATATATTTTTTTGTTTCATGTAAAATCATACTCAAGCAATCATACCCAAGGAACCACTTTATAAGAAGTTTATTTATGATTTAATTTCGTTGTTTTCTATTCATTTTATGATTTTTGATTTTATGTTGTTTGACATTAAAATAGTGCAGCTAGTCTGCACACAGTAATGAAATAATTTAGAATGTTTCTTTTTTTTTTGACAGGAAGTATATATTTTTATTTTTCGATCTGTCTTAGGACAAATGTTATGTTTTTATTGTTTATTTCATTACTATTGGAATTGATTTTCTTTTCAGATCAATTATTTTCTTTTTTTTATATACCTGCAAAGCAAATGATGATTTATGTCTTGATAGAATTATGAAATTCTGATGCTACTGTTTTTATTGATAAATTATTTAGTTACGTTAACATAACCTACCAACAATTTTAATTTTGTCGAGTGATATCAAAAGAATATCTACATACTTAATATTGTGATACTTGCTTTAAGATAAAGTAATAATAGTCTTTTGGTAGTTCATTTGACTAAAGTTTATTAATATATTTTAATTCAATTTGTTAGAGTATTTGTCATCTAGCTGTAACAATATTAATTATGATGTAATTATTACAATGTGATTCGGCAATAAATAATATTAATTAAAATGCTATTTATTTTCCCTTCTACTCTTATTTTGATGTTATATATTAAAAGGCGAAGACGCATTTTGTAAGTTGTTTTGCCATTTACATTTTAGGGATTGGTTTTCCATTTCTTGTTACATTTATTTAGTAGATAAATTCCATGGAAACAGTAATTCATAATATTTTAGTAACTGTTTCCTCGGAATTTATTAATTAAATAAATGTACAGGAAATGGAAAAGCCGGTCCTTATAAATGAATAATTTATTATCAGAGGAAGATCTCTGTTTAATCTACATATTTTTAGTTCTTGCCACTGAAGTAGAGGCGCGATAAGATAAGAAACGTCATAGCTGCTTCTATCCTCCACTATTAGTTTGCCTTTCTTTCTTTTTTCTGTTCTGTGAAGACTGCTCTATTGAACTTTGTGCGTTACCATTACTAGTGTCAAAGACTTGATTCTCTTTGCTAGTGTCTACAGATAGGTTGAAAATGGCGTTGATGCCCCAGACGACATGCGCGAGATTCCGACCATGCATTTTGTCTAGACGAGTCCATTATGAACAGCCTAGCTTAGTTCATAGATAATAAGTAATAAATATTTATCTATGTAGATAAGCGTTAGTTTGCCCTGGTATTCTGTGAATCTGTTTACAATTTCTGATAAATTGTGTTTTATTTGATAATTCATATTGTCTACTTAAGAAACTATCGTTTGTAATTTAGTACTTATTGTATTATTTATTTTAAGTAGCACCTACGTTTAATTAGGTAAGTAAATATGATACTCTAACCCTAACCTTACACTAAAATATTTCAGTAATTTTATGTGATCCATAATTTTACGCACTTATTTTAAAATCAGTGAGATCTGTTAATTTTAAATTGTTTTTTGACACGTAACTGCCTTATTGATTTTATTCAATCATTACCATCAACCAAAAGACTCACAATTTTTTGATACATATGGGTGTTGCGGAAATTTACAGAACTTTTACGTAAAATGGCGGAGCATTCCTCTCTTAGCAAAAATGGGTCAAGCCATAGCTCATGAGATTATAGCAAACGTCACAGCTTTTATGAAAAGTGAAACAGTTGTTTCAAACAGCAAAACAACCAAAGGTACCTCTGGCCACCTATAAACAATATGTAGCAGCAATGGGAATAT